>JANSTT010013319.1:0-22954 GCA_026745375.1 Platyura marginata | reverse complement strand
TTTCCAAAATCGGCTGAAAAATGGCGGAGTTATTCAACATTTCAATAGGCCCTGTCTAGATGGCGCACCCTGTATATGCCATATACATGCATGTGAAACTGTGACGTATAATACAGCTTAGACATGAATATTGAATTTTATATAAAGCAATAGGTTTGGATTTTTATTTATAAAAACCTCAACGAAATTGATAGAAAGCTGAGTTTTTTAGAATATGTTCCAGAAATATCTATCATTTGGTCAAAGACCCATAAGAATCCCGTGGGAAAATCTGAGGAAAATTAAGAAAAACTTTTTTTTTGCAAGCTTTTTTTCTTTGTTTGACCAAGTTGCCATAATTCGGATAGGGTTGCCGCATTTTTTGGTGCTACACCATGCTGCTTCACCTGTTTTGTATATATCAACGCTATATACTTTCCTCAAGCAACCACTCTATAAAATCTACTATAGTGGTGCGACAACCTGATTGTTGAAAAGTTATTATTCGTTTTAAAAGGTGGTGGCTCTAGTGTTGAATATGTTTAAATTCGCTTCATTTCGCCTTTATATGTCAAGTGAAAGTGAATGTCAATGTATTATTAAAACAATTTTCCTTCTTTTCTTTCCTTCTTTTCTATATTAATAAAAAAATTGATAAGTGTGCAGAAAAAACAAAACTTAACTTACTGAAATATTTGGTAAAAGTTGAATTTGGCGGTAAAATTTGACACTATCTTTGTTCAAAGTCACGTGATACCATATTTTTTCGCCATATTGTCATATATTTTCACCCGCCCGCCAGTTTTTTCAAAAAACAGCAGCGCTTTAGTGGTCATAACTAACAATAACTCTCTAGGTTGTCGCACCACTATAGTAGATTTTATAGAGTGGCCGCTACTTTCCTCCTTATCTCTATATTCTAAGCACACAGAAAGTACACAATTACAAGAAATTCTTACTTTCCGAAAACATGAAACGGCAACACTGTACCTGGTTTTTAAAATTGTGGGTTGGCAACGCTCATAAAAGTAATTCACACAATACGGGCATTGATGGCTTTGGCTATAAGCTATATCTTCACTCTGCTGTGTTTTGGTTTTTACTGTTATTATTTCTTGTAGATTTATTTTAAATACGAATAAAATTTGGTTAAAAATAGAAAATGAGTTTTGAAAATATGGAAAACGATGAAGGTAAATGGGATTTTTGTATTATTAATTTTGTCACCACCGGGTTTTTTTTCTTTTTTTAGAAATTGAATTTTCCTTTGAAAATCTTTCGATACAAATTACAGTAAATAAATCACTTCTATGCAATAGTAGCTCTGTTTTTACGGCTATGTTTTCGGGAGCATGGTTGGAAAAGACCAAGGTACAACTTCCCGATATTTCTGCGAGTGGATTTAAAGAAATTGTAAAATTTTTCTCCGATAAAAATCCTAATATCGTTGAAGATAATTGTTTCGATGTTCTGTATGGAGCTCACAAGTATGATGTACCAGAATTGGAAGAAATTGCAAAAGAATTTGTTTTAAAAACTCTCAACGGAGACTGTTCTCCAATACTATAAGAAATCGTTGACTTTGTCACTTTTTGATGGGAGCATTATGAAAGAATGTGAAAAAATTATTCAGTTGAAGACTTCGATAGTCCTAGCCACAAGAGAATATCCTCATATTAGCATTAGTTTGTTGAAGACGATTTTATCATTTGACAAGCTCAATGCTCAGGAGTTTGTATTGTTTGAAGCTGTTGTTAAATGGGCAGAATATGCATGCAACAGGGCTGGTTTAGAAAAAATCATGGAAAATATAAAAAAAGTATTGGAAGGGGCTGACGAATTAATTCGGTTTCCTACAATGAGCATGGAAGAATTTACTCACTGCATGAACTTTGCACCGGATTTTTTTCTAGACGATGAAGCGGGCTCTATATATAAAGCCATAAGCAATCCTAAACTTGCCAAAAACTGTAAATATTCGACAGTTAATCGGGCATATATTTACGAAAATATGGAACACATCCCATTGCGCAAGTACAATAATCCTAATGAAATGGGGAACATTCTTTTTTTTTCACATTCAGTTGATTGCATTCTTTTTGGCTTTTTTTGTGATTCTTATCAAATTCAAGCAAACTTATTTTATACTATAACATGTATGCCGAGTGGAATTAATGAAAGCGGCGACATAGTCCAAAATAGTGGAATATGTAAAATTTTTTTGAAAAAACCAATTCGATGTAGCATAACGGACCGAATTTGGATACATATTTTTATTAAGAATAATTTTTCTATGCAAAGCTTAAATGAAAATCTAGATTGGTATCTCGGCGGTTGTTATCCTTTTGAATGTTATTTTAAAGGGAGAAGTTTTATTTCTAAATTTATAATATCAAAAAAATAGCATTAAAGTGCACTTACTTGTAACTGTAAGAAGATTGTCAAAAATGTTGAATTTGTATGCTGAATAAAAATTATTTTTTTAAGTTTATAATAATTGTAAAACCTTTTGTTGATAATAACAAATATTTGTTTACCCTTCCAATTGCAGAAATTCACTTTATTTATTTCAATTCAATATACCAACTAAACCAATCACAGAACTCAAAAAGGACTCGTCTCTTATAACACAATATTGGTAGAATTATACAATTATAAAGGGACTTTGGTCTAATTGACACAAAAGACATTATTGTTTAGCCCCTTAAATCCATCGTTTATTTAGTCTACTCATTCCCACAATTTATTAAAAATTGTATTTCCTACGGAATTGTTTACGCTTCGCCACTGATATACGTACTGCATCTACTATTAGTACGGTTGTAGGTATTTTATTAAAATGATTTTCCTCGGCGATGTGGATCAGCTTTACAAAAGAAGGATTATGCCGCAAAACAAGGATCATGCCACAAAATACTACATATGTTCGACGTTTAAAAATTATTATAAAATTCGTGCCACCACAGGGAGTATTTTTAAAAACGATTCGTGCTACTTAACGGGTTAACCATCGTGCATTGGGGCGACAACCCGAAGTGGGTCTTGGACATCGCAAGTTTTTATCTCCACTGGCTTCTATCACGTGCAGTCGTTCTCCAAGTTCGTAAATAGTAAGTCTAGCAGTATTTTCTTCCACATTATTCAGCCAGCGTGTTTCAGGCCGGCCCGATCTTCAGGCTTATCTTCAAGAATCTTTCTAATTGGGTTATTCTCTTCCACTCTGACGACGTGTCTGGCCCAACGCAGATGACCTATCCTCATCTTGCTGGGTATTGGCATGTTTTTTTAGATATTGTACAGTTCAAAGTTGTACCGTCTTATTCTGGGCCGTAGATGTTACGCAAGATTTTTCTCTCATCCTTTGTGGTCGTACTTCAGGTTTCCGAGCCATATACAAGTACTGGAACTATCAGTGTATTGTACAGACGCGTTTTCGTTGCTCGGCTCAGTGGTCTTCAGGACAGTAAGCCATCGTAAGCCTTTGTAATACCGATTCGCAATAAAAATCTTCGTCTGATTTCAGAGCTTGTACTATTATCAATCACTGCTTACTACCGAGCCTAGGTAAACAAAATATAATGTCAATGTTGTCAGACGTCTGCGCATCCAACACCATCTTAAATTATAGACAAATATTGAATTTTTTATAGTGCAATTAGGGTTAGATTTTAACGTATAAAAACCTCGAAGAAACTGTTTGAAAGCCGAGTTTCTCAGAATATATTCCTGAAATATTTCTCTATCATTTGGTCAAAGTCCCATAAAAATCCCGTAAGAAAATCTGGAGAAATTAAAAACAAACTTTTTTTGCAAGCTTTTTTTCGTTGTTAGGCCAATTTCTTTATTTACTACCAAAATCAAAATTTTTTTTTCTAAATTATTTAGAATTAAATGTTCTATAAATGTTTGGAACAACACTTTTTGCTATATACCATCGTTCTATAAAATATTTGTAAATAAACATTACCATTTTGATTTTCAAGCACTTTTTTCACTTCACACCGCCCTAAATTCTTCCTATGGGACCTAACTTTGGACTTTACCTAATATTTCATACACTATACACAGGATGTATTAAATTATTCCTATAAATAAAGATTTTGATAGCATGCACCAAATTTGACCACACCAAAAAAGTGCATTTTCTCCATATATATTTTGCATGAAGATTCGTAAAAAAAACAAAAAAAAAATCATTTTCATGGGAAAAAATACACACTTTTCGGTGCATACCGCCAAAGAAAACGTTCATTATGTGAAACGGGCATTAGTGAGCATTGCTCTTACTGACATTCAATAAAATTAAAATGAGAACGTTACACCCTGTAAGTAAGAGCTATAATTTATGATGACGACTAGGGTTGCCAACATTGCGCCGATGCTGACCCGGTGAAAAATATTTTTTTTTTGGCAGAAAATGGAGGGGTGATTAAAAACATATAGCTACATATTACATATTACTTACATGACAAATTAAAAATGAAAATTAAATATACATATACAAGAAATAAATATTTCTAATGTATTTTTTTGAAAACACGGTTTCTGTTCTGGGACTTTTAAATATGAATAAAATGTTTCATAATTCATATCAAAATTAATTCGAATTGGCAGTTAAAACTTAACAAAGTTTAAGCGCATTCTATTTCTGTCACTCCTCCAAACGGATTCCATGAAGGAAAAAAATCCGTTCAACAAATGCATTACTGATAGGGATTCACATAACTTTGGACACTGGGTTTGGAGAGATGGGACCGCAGTTTAAAAATATTATATAAAAAAGGAATTTGCATATTGATTAAGAGACGGCACCCAAATAAAAATATGAAAAAAGGCTGCTAAGTAAAAACTACACGATTGCACACCTTTTCCCACCTTTCCCCTCCCCCTCTCCAACCTTATCCTACTTTTTCCCACCCCTCCCCACCCTTTTTCCACACTTCCCGTTCTTTTCCTCTCCCTTTCCCCACTCTTTCCAACCCTTTCTCCACCCTTACAACTACTTTAGTTTTAGTTCCCATATATTCGTAAATGTGTTGTATATATATTGTATGAAGGTCCCATAAGGGTTAACATTGGTTCAAAAATAATGGCCCCCTTTTTTGAGAAACAAAAAAATAAAAGTTTTTCGTATATATCATTTTGTCGAAATTTTGCTTTTTAGTGTGCGAAAAATCCAAAAAACTAAACAAAAATCACGTGTTTTTCGAAAAAAGCATTTATACGGGAGGGGGTCGAAGGAGTAGGCCGATTTTGCCCATTTGCAATACCAAGGGGCATGTTCACAAAAAAACGCCACTGCCAATTTCAAGTCGCTAACTCAACGCATTTGAAAGTTAGCGTGTATACAATCGAGCGAGCGAGCGAATGGTACTATACTACCAACATTTTTATTGCAGCTTTACGATTAAAAATTTCCAAAACGTGGAGAAAACAACAAAAATTTTGAAAAAAAAAAAATATGAAACCAAGGCTTCCACAATATATTTTTAATATTTCTCTCAAATCCGGAGAACTTCATTGTAAACACGGAGCCCGGACATTAAACGCCGAATCCGAAGTCTCCGAGTCAAAGTGACGGTGTTGGCATCCCTAATTGATGACGAATAATAAACAAATCGAATTAATAAGAATTGGTTTTGTATTTTAAACTAAAAAATTAATGTACACTCATTTATATTTATAATTTAGGTATTATTATCGACATCTTCTTAAAACAGATTTATTTATTATTTTTTTCTTCTATATTCTTGAACATACACGTAGATCTAATAAATTTGATAAATAAACAATTAATGAACGAAAAAAATCACATAATTTCGCTTTCATATCTATAAATGTGCCCATTCAGTATCGATTTAATGGTTGTGATGGACTTTTGTTAATAATTTACAAAAATATTTGTTTATGAATCATTTCTGATATTACTAATCGCACATTTTTTGTTTTTTTTTTTGTTTTCTGTTTTCTGTTCTAATCGATTTTTACATTTGAATAAATTTTTCGTACAAAAATACTAGTTCCGATGTAGCCAAGTGTTCCGCAAATTATGCCCAACGCTCCGCTGAACAATGCCATATAACCGAAATAAAATGATGTCTGAAAGAGGCCGTACATTCTGAAAAAAAAAGAAAAAAAAATGGCAAATTTAATCCTCTCTCTCTCTTGTTATAAATCTCAATAATAGAAATATTTGTCGACATACTTTGTCTTGAAGAAGAAATAATAAAACGAATAAATATAAACATAAATAGCTGTCGATGCAGCCGACAGGAAGCTCGTCCATTGCCATCGATAATCTTCGGAATTCAGCAAGAAATAAGTACAAACGATTGTAACGCACACGGTCACAATCATCAATATTACAAATACCAGCAACATGAATCCGTACACATAGTAAATTTTATATGCCCAAAATGATGTGAACACAAAGTACATCTCAATGAATATTGAACCGAATGGCAAAACGCCACCCATCAAAATAATGACCACCGGCTCCATGAACCATTTCTTTTCGGGAATTGGCCGTGGCACCGCATTTACGCGACACGGAAAATCCGGTTGTCCATCGAGATTCCGGCCGACAACCGTGCCCATCAATGTCAATGGTAGTATGACAAAAATGCAGATGCATGTAACGGCGACCATTGATCCAAATGGTATGGCACGTGATGCATGATAGTAGATGGCAATGAAATTGATGAAAAATGTTGTGCCACAAATGCAGACGGGTATCAAAAAGGCCGAGACGAGCATTTGTCGTATCCATACTTTGCCGCCAAGTCGAGCATACAATGATCCGCCGCAGTATCCATTTATTGGCGATGTTGCCGCATAAACAAAGATTGTTGTTGATAGCATTGAGCCTCGTCTGCAAATTAAAACATTTTTTTTTTTTTAGTATTTCAGTGTGTTACACTATGAATGTTCGAGAATATTTACTCAGTGTAGAGTTCACCGAAGATGGCAAAAATTATAACGCATAGGACCACTGTGGTCAATTGATATCCGGTTCCAATAAGAGCGGAGAAAAATAGATTTTGCGTTGGTGAACGAAATACGTCACCGTGCACTTGTTTCCAACCATATTCATCGCCAATGTCACGTTCCTGTAAATATTTTCAATTGTTGAAAATTGTTTTTTTTTACGTTAACATTGATGGAAAGACACTCATTTACCATATCATCCATTTCGTCATCTTTGCTGTATCGCTGATAGTCTTTTCGAAGGGTTCTCATCAAAATCATTGACACAAGGCCGACTAGAAATATGACCATCATGAAGCTGTTGAATATGCTGAACCAATGAATCTGAAATGGAATTACAATACAATAAGAAATATCCTATGACGGAATTAGGTGCATTTAACACTAGAACTACCAAACCTGCCATTTTGAACGGAATTTGATTTAAAATTGTTGATGTTCTAAAAACATTTTTATAGACATTTATGTTGACTTTTATTTATACAAAAAATACGATTCTTTATTTACATTTTCAACCCTCCACCCAACCCTATTCCTGTTTTATGTATAAAGTAGTATCTAGTAATATGTCGGTAACTAGTTCTGAAAATGTAATTCATATTTTCTTCCTAAAGAAGTTACGCGTCTGCCAAAGATAATCTGCAAAGTATTTGGGACTAATTCACTAGTTAATAGATTGGCCCTTAATTCCAGTGGCAACTTGTGAGAATTATTGATCCCATCATCATGTGATTATTTAAAAAAAAAAACTTACGCCATTTTGATGAAAGAAAATGGAAAAAAATTGGATTTGAAACTTTTGCATTTTTTTGGGAAATAAAATTTTTGAAAAAAGTTAACCCTTTAAGACCAATACATCTTGAACATGAACATGTGTTAAGCAAAAATTTTCTAAAAGCTACTCAACATTCTCAGAATTTAATTGAAAATGCTTTCGTAATTTTTTCATTTTTAGAAAATGTTAACCCTTTAATGTTCAAACAATGCCTTTAAAGGGTTAACTTTTAAAAATATGCTAATGCACTAAAACATATAGAATATCTCCCAAAACAAATTTATTCGAATTAAATTTTTTTTAGGTTAACCCTTTCATGTTCAAAATGTATGAACCTTATAGGGTTAATTTTTTCAAAAAATTATATTTGGGAAAAAATCTGGAAATTTAAGAAAGAATGAGTGAAAGAATTGTGTTTATTTTGTTCCCGTCCTGTGAAAAGAACGTGCGACTGGAACGGCCCGCTTGAAACATGGACGAATAAGTCTGTATGTAAACGTACCTAATTAGCTTTACCACAGATAACTTAAGTTAACTTAAGCTTTACTTTACAGTTTACACAGTGAGTAGAGCGTTCACCTCATACAAAATATAGAATACAAATAACGTTATGGTTCTATTATAAAGTAGAACTTTAGAGCCAAAAATAGAAAGAAAGTACAAACTTATCGTTCTGCTTTATAATAGGGCATGTAGGTTTTTTGGTGCCAAATATTTTTCACTTGTAAATTACCACAAATGGAAAAACATTTTAAATCACACCGGAGCTGCAAAGTTTGATGAGCGAAAATAAAGTTAAATTAGTATTAAGTTAGTTTTTCATTCTGATCAATCTTTTTTCTTCTTTGTTGCCATCTAAAGAAGTGATATTTTGAAGCAAATTTCGAAAGTGTATCATTTTTACATAATTACATCGCTTCAGAACACCCTATAAAAAGAGACTGTCGCCACTCTCTTGTCTCTCTTCTCTTCTAGCTTTGTTCTAGTAATTAGTTTACAGATTAGTTTTAGTAATTACTATACAGATTTAAAATGGAGGATGAAATTCAATCATCATTAAATATGATTTTTTTGAAGCAGCAATTTTAGATCTTGCGATCGAATCGAGTAATTTTTTGTAGAAAATCTAATTACAGGTATCTCCCCTATAAAACGGTAGATAAGTTCCAACATAATTACGTGTTGTACGAAACCGTGTTGTAGGAGACTAAGAGCAAGTACATACATTTTCACAATTTTCTTATCGTGTTAGATTAAAACTGTGCTATACGAGAATTTCGGTTTAGTACAACACGTAATTATGTTAGAACCTATCTACCGTGTTATAAGAGGGATACCTGAATAGCGATTTTACTTCGAAATTTTTGAACCAAAAGCAAAAACGGTGAGAGATCATTTAGTGATCTGAAAAGAATAAAAAACTATCTACAATCGACAATGTATCAGGAACGACTAGCAAAACTCAACATTAATTACCAGATAGCGCCCATTTTAGACTACATATTCTAAAATAATCAGTGAATTTGCTAATGTTTAACCTTTTAAACCAGCACGTTAAAAAAACATCGTTGTGCCGCACCTGGGGTGTGCTCACACCCCAAAATATATTATGTATTGTTGTTTCGTTATTGACTTTTTTGTTATACTATTTTATTAAAAATCATATTAAAACAGAAAATAAACATTTATTGCAATATAAACTTCGATGTAAAGGGTTATCCAACTCCAGTTTCCGAAGTTTTTTGTGAAAAAAACACTAATTTAAGGATATCTTCTTCAAAGATTCTGAATATTAAAAAATGTAATTTTGAAACTTTGTATGTTTATATGATTATTTTTTGATAAATAAAATTTTTGGAAAAAGTTAACCCTTTAAGGTTCATACATTTTGTACATGAAAGGGTTAAGCAAAAAAAATTTAAATTCAACTAAATTTGTTTAGGAAGATATTCTTTATTTTATTAGATCATTTTTAAAAGTTAACCCTTTACAGGCACCGTTTGGACCTTAAAGGGTTAACTTATTATTATAATGGTGAGTAACTTTTACATTTTTTTTGGTTAACCCTTTCTTCTTATGCTACTTATGTATATTCACACAAAAAAACAAAACATCAAAAAATTGTATTTTTTGTCTATTTATAGTGACCGAAATACGACAAAGAAAATCATAGAACAGCAACAAAAAAATTGTTTTTTCTTTTTATAAAACTCTCAAAAGAATGTTTTCTACAAATAATAAAACCAATGTAAAAACATAATAATGATTTTGGGATGTGCGCACACCCCAGGTGCGGTACAACGTCGTTTTCGACTTTGACTTACTATTACTCCTTTACTACTGAACCGATTTTGATAAATTTTTTAAAGACGTAGAATAACGCCATTTGAACATATCTAGAAGGAATTTAAGATAGCTCTAACAGTTTCAAAATGATTCATAAAATAGAACCTCTGGGGTGTGCAAACACCCCACGTGCTGGTTTGAAGGTTAAAGGCGCAAAGCTTCTATAAAATAATTAAACGAAATAATTTAATAAAAAAATATTAAATACCATTGAGTTTATTTTCTTATTTACAATTTTATCTAAAAGGGCCTATAAAACATTAGTTGTCCGGGCTCTCGTATTTTCTCTGAAAGGCCCTATGTATATACATAATGTACTAAATGGAATTTATCTCCTGTTTAAATAAGGAGATAATAAACAAAGTGCATCCATTTATTGGAATATACCAGCCGGTTTGTTCCCTTGACCCAATTTATATACAAATATGTAGAGCAAGAAATCATTTCTAAATATATTTCGAAATTTTATTCCTCAGGCATTATTTGAAATAGGATTTTAATTCAAAATTAAATATAAAAAAATAGAATATGTGTCAAAAATAATACAAGATCAAGGCAAATTATGTTTACCTCCACCAAATCGCATTTTGTCTGTTTTGCTTGGGCATTTTCATGAACAAAAAATCAATAAATTTTCATTGTACATGTATTTTTCGTATGCATACATACATCATTGGCGTACATAAGGGATGTTCTAGTGGTTCACAGAACACCCTGTTACTTGGCAACAAAAAAAGGCTTTAATTAATATTTAAATGCTACTAATAATAAATAGATGGTAGATGGTAGATGAAATGAGTTGGCCTCGAAATCCCCAAATCAAAAACCCTAGACAAAAAATTCCCAAACTCAAAATCTCCAATCACAAAATCCCCAAACTCAAAATCGCCAAATTTGTTTTAACGAAGTTTTGGTAGGATTAAAAATCGCGTGAAACAAATTTCAGGATTTTGCCTTTGGGGTCCAATCTTACCTAAACTTCGGTAATAAAATCACTTGTAGAATCAGCGCTAAAGTAATTTTATCAACTAAGTTTCTTATTCTTGGCGTTACCCAGAAGCACGACGTGAACGTGATTTTCATTTTTTTATTATTTTTTTTGTTTTAAATGTGAGAGAATAGTTTTTCGTCTTACAATTTTTTTTAGAAAAGTGTCATAAAACTGCTATAAAAATTACTCAAAACTACAAAGATAACTTTACTGCCAACAAAAATTGAACTGACAAAATTATCCGCCACTCTTTCACTACAATGAAATTTCAGTAAAATAAATTTATCACAATGTAAATTCAGCTTAATACCTACGTAAAAAAGTCAGTCTTGTAAGCTTTTTGTGTGTCCCTTTGGTTTTCCCTTGACTAAAAATAAAAATGCAGCTGCCTGGTCCCTTACACCGGGCCAGTGATTGGGGCGAGGAAAAACTTGTAAAATATTCGGGATTGACGGAACGAGGTACTTACCGCAGCGACCTGTAGACGGTGGGTGCCCCGTTCCGGGATCCGATGAGGAGCATATTGGGAGATTGCAGCCGAATACTTTTTTGTCGAACTTTTGTCTGCAGCCGTTAGCAATAGAAAAGTCATTTTTCATACCGTATCAAAATTTGGGAATTTTGAGTTTGGGGATTTTGTGTTTGGGGATTTTGTGATTGGAGATTTTTTAAAACGTTGGGGATTTTGAGTAGCTCCCAGATAAAAGATAACCATTAGTTGATAAATATTACACCTATGCGTAATAATAATAACAAAAAAATGATTTTTTTGCATTTATTTTATGTAAGTAAGTTTTTAAGAAAGTGAAGTGAAACATATGTTTCCACCTACATGTGGATAACGTGGCTGATTCGTCGTGCACTATTCGTCGGCCTCGATTTGAAATAGGACAGCATAAAAATTGCGCAAATCGTGGGCACCGAATTACTTTTAATTTTTACAATTATGTATCTAAGGATATTGTTTAATAGATTAACCTCTTCAGGAATATTGACACATTTGTGTATGTTTAGTTTCAAAATCAATCGTTATTTACCATTACAATAGAAGAAATAAAAAAATAAAAAATCGGAAAATTAAAAATTCGTCCCTGCAGGGGTTAATCAATTTATCTATTTTGTTTCTTCTGATCATTTTGCTCCCAATTATTTAAAATTCATTTCATTTCCAATTTTTCTTTTCATGATGGAGGCTTTTTACAATTCTAAAATTATATGAAAAGATTTTTATTGGTTCTATTAAAATGATTTTCGAATTTCAAGCCTCCTTTACGAAAAAAATGGAAAAACTGTTTTTCTCTGGCATATTGATGTGAATCTGAGGCTGGGTGGTTGGATTGCATATAAAAACACTGTAAATAGTTGCAACTATCTCAATGGCAATGCTTAAGGAGTGGCGTTGGAATGACGAGCATTTGTAAGGTTTCCAGAAAAAGAAACACATTAAGTGTTGCATTTTACCACACAAAAACAGATTGTCTTGTCAATTGAGATAAACAGAGGTATAGTAAACGTGGATTAGCTAACTCTTTGGTTCCTCTATCGCAATTGTCTGTATCAAGGAGGATCAAATGTCAAATGCATTTCTGGGTTGATTGTTCGCCGATTGATACCAAAATTTGTCACATTCCCTCTAAGGCATAATAAATTTGTAAATAACTACACAATGACATTTCACAGAGAATGGTAATATGCTTTTTCTTTTAAAAAAAAACATAAATCGCGCACATTTTCAAAATGTTACGTAACGAAAATTTTTCTTTTTTATCAAAATTACACTAAATATTTTTCTGGATAAATTTTCATTAATTTAAAAAATAATAATTATAACTGAATTTACTTTCCACAGTAGACGTTAAAAGGCAAAAATTGCGTTATGTAATTTGTGAACAGCCCCTTATTGGTTTTTGGCGGTTTTTAGAGATTGCACCAAAATAGGCCTGTTAACGAAATACTACGATCAGTAGTGAGAATTATTGGTCCCTTTTTTTCTTTCATCAAAATGACGTAAGTTTTTTTTTAAAATAGTCCCATGATGAAGGGATTAAGAATTTTCACGAGCCGCTACTGACTACGATGCCAATATTGGTTTGCTTGCTGCACAACCTACAATATAGTAGGTTGTGCTGTCATTCACTGTACTCATTTATATTTATTATCTACATGTAAATGGGTATAGTAAGTTTGTTTGTATTGAATTCAATAACAAAAAATTGTATTTTTAATATTAATTATTTACAATGAATGAATTATTTACATAAACAACAAAAAAATTAAAGAAAAAATTAAATTTCGCACTTTTTTGGCAAATAAATGTTATATTTTGAGTATTAAAAATATGCGGGAAAATTATTTTTCATAATTGCCAATGCTTCGATCGTTTATTTCAATTTATTCAACGCGCCATTATAGCAAATGACATGGGCGGGTATGCCACTGGCTGTTATATAGTAGTTTGTGCTATAGGCGAACGAAAATATTCATCAATAATATTTGAATCAACCTATACAATACACAAAATCGCTGAATTGTAAGCGCCGAAATGTGGGCGACGAATAGTGCGCGATGAATAGTGCGCCACGAATCATCTGTAGACGGGATAACAAACGCTTGTATCTATAGATCTATACTGTTTTTCATTGAATAAAAACCATACTGCGAAAAATACTCCTTTTCCAAATCGATTTACTTCTTTTTTTCTTTTTTTATGAAATATACTATTTTTAGTCCGAAAAAAGATACGAGCGTTAGGGATAGCCAATTGTAGATTTTATTAGGGGTGATCGATGCACCTCCACTATTTAGAGTACCTCCTCGAGTCCTGTTTCCTTTAGAAATTTTAGGATTTTGAGTGTGTTAAGGAAAGGAATGTCCTTCTCGGTCAGGCAGTAGTTCCCCAGATAATCTCTCCTTTTGTGGATGAGTGCTCCCCATTCTATAAGGAGGTGTATTGGGGTTTCTTTTGTTTCTTCACAGAACCTGCACGTGTCGCTTTCTTCTAGACTCAGATTCCTTAGATGTCCCTTCAGTCTGCAATGCCCTATCAGGAGTCCCGTTATCCAAAGTCTGTTTTAACTAATTCTTATACTAGGTTAGGTTAGGTTGGGGGGGCTGTAGGGCTATTGACCCTTCACCACTGAGACCTAAAAGACCTATTGTAGGTGCCCCTGCTGATATTTAAATGTCCTCTTTAGCGGCATCTGTTAATCTAGTACTAAATATGGCTTAGTCGGTAAAGTAGATTTCTGGTGATTTACCTTTTACAATAAGACGTACCATCACATGGCATAAATGTAATCCCCTATCCCACATAGCTTAATTTCAAAATTAGATATAATTCTAAGCGAATCTCACATATTCTGTATGCTCACATTTTTATCTTTAGAATAAATTTTCTTTTAAATAGTTTTTTTCTATTAAAACTAAATTAGGCTATCGATGTTTCATTTTTTTTTTAATTATCAAAAATTAATTTTTTTTTCTCAAATAACACAAATTTTTTATTTAAAATAAGAAAATTGTCCGGAGAATATTCTGAAAAAGGAAAATTCTTAAGAATTTCACAACAATACGCATACAAATAATGTTTTGGTTCTGTTTAATTGGTGAACTTTTGAACCAAAGGGTACAAAATGATCGTTCTGCTTTATAACAGAGCCGATGTTTGATCACGTGATGTGCGTGTGACAATCATTTTTCTAATTGTAAATTATCACCAATCGAGAACCATTTTCTCATCAATAAAATCCTATGCACAAATATGTGTAATTTTCTATGGAAAATAGGTAGTAATTTTAAGGGCATTTATTTTATTTGTCTTTATATACCGTAGAACCTCATTAATCCGGACTAAATAGGAGCTCTAGGTCGTCCGGAATAGATAATGAAAGTTCGGATTAAAACAAATTACCAAAAAAAAATTAGTAAAGTAACAGTTAAGGCAACTTGTACAGTAACAGCGAAGTTTAATGGGGTCCAGGTTAATGAGGTTATACTGTATTATTTTTTTTATATGTATTTTTATTTGTGATTTAAAAGTGGCTTGTGATTGCATCTAATAAAAATCACATTTAATAAAAAATTAAAATCACAATCTAATAAAAATAATATTTAGCAGAAAGTGAAGAAAAAAATTAAATCATATTAGGGAAACCAACACTGGTGCTGCCAGGTTTTGATATGCGAAAATGAAGCTAAATCAGTAAGTTTATTTTGTATCTCTTTTATGTTGCCATCTGAAGTGATGTTTAAGGCAAATTTTGATAGTATATCATTTCTATTATAATTACATCACGTAAGAACACCCTAACAAAAAAAACTGTCAGTAAGGACAGAAAAATTCCACCCGTATGTGGTTTTTACTGAATAGTACAATCTATTTTTGTTTGCATAACAGCTGTGAGAGAATAGTCTGTATAAGCTTTTTTGTTAATATAAATTTATTAAAAAAAAATTCACAATAAAAAATTTCGGCAAAAAAAATTCCTACCTTATCATATAAAAGAAAATTTGAGGTTAAGCAAGTTGCCATAGTTTCAATATATTTGAATGTATTTTTCTCAAACCCAATGGTTATTACAAAAGGCCCTAACATCTATTTTTTATGAAATTTGGTAATTTGGGATATTTTACATTATCTGGCAATACTATTTTTCAAAATTTCACGAAAAAATATGGTTTTTCCCCGCTTTTTATACGGCCCTATATTTTCTTTTCGTTGAAATGCTGTATAGTTTTTTCCCTCTCCTGAAAAATATGAAAAAATAAGGCCTTCGATAATAACCATCGATATTATATTTCATATAATAGGTGGAAGTAAAAGGCTGTGCACGTCTATATATGCATGTACCGTATAAAAAACGTTTAGCCATAGAAAACTCTATTACAGATATCTCCTTAAGGCAGTGGTGGCTCGTTGATCCCATCATCATGGGACTATTTAAAAAAAAAAACTAACACCATTTTGATGAAAGAAAATAAAAAAAATTGGTCCTTTACCAAACATTTTGACCGTTTTTTTGGCGGTTTTTTTAAAAGTGACACAATTTTGAACTTTGTATTTTTATATTATTTTAAATTTGCAGCATTTTTGCCAAATAAATTTTTTTGAAAAAAGTAAACCCTTTTAGAATCGGTCAAATGGCTCAGTGGATTGAGTGGTTGCCATTTGAACGGGAGGTCCCGAGTTCACGTCTGACTGGGGTGAAACAATAAAATGTTTTTCTCTGGTGTGTTGACTTTAGTCTGAAGGCGGGTGGTTGGATTGCACTTAAAAACAGTCTAGAAATTGCATTATATCAGAATGAGAGTGCTTAAAAAAAAGTAAGGTTTCCAGTAAAAACACTTTAGGTGCTGCATTTCACATACACAAAGATGTCGTCATATCAATGAGGTGTATATTCAGTGGTAAAAGAAGAAGAAAAAATCGTTTAAGACCCATCCATTTTGAACATGAATGAGTTAACCAAAAATTTTCTAAAAGCTAATAATGGAATCAATAATTGTAACGAGCCGCCACTGCATTAAGGATACCTAAACATTTTTCTTGTTACCAAAGTTACCTACTGCATATGTATACCAGCCATACCATATACCAGTGGTGAAGGATGAATGAAACAAAATATGATGAAAACCGAAGAGGAGAATTATACTGTTTTCTGGTTAAATGTTAACAAGCAAATTTCCGTTTATAAGATTTATTCGGTGTGCAATTCCCGGCGAACTGACCCAGACATCCCATAATAATATTGTGTCTTCTATTCGCATATACCTACCTATAATACCTATCTACCTACATACATACATAACATTAATATTGATTGATATCTCGATAGGCGGAAGAAACCAATTTTGGTACATATAGGGACGTCATATACATGCACAAATATCGTTCGTCACATAGAACGTAGTAGTAAATGTGAAAATACAAACACTTAAGAATAATTATTATATGAAAATGTGAAAATGATGTAGAAATATCTAGGCAATAAAATTTTCACAACCTTTAAAGGACATAAATATTTAGTTCAACTTTCTTTGCGGTTTTCTCAACATTTATTAAACCATCATCTTTCATATGCAACGATTGTGAGGATGCTTTTTCTCTCGATAAAACTGTACGGTACGGTACGTTTGTCAATACACGTGTAAAACGTGTACAAGGACATACGGTATATGTACATAATTTTTCGCTCTATTGCTCATGAGCTGTTGGGAAACGAAAGGTTCTAGAGAGAAATGTATATAAGTAAATGCATATTCGTTATTATTGTCGTGTTTGTCGAAACTTTAGTCCAACAGTTTGAATAATAACGTCGTCGATAAGACGGTTTTGCTTGCATTTTGCCAAATATATAATTAAATTGAATTATTAGTGATAAGACAGTTTTGCTTTCCATTGGATTATTAGTGACATGTCAAAAGTATAAAGAAACTATGACTATGAATATTGTTTTACAATTGTGCGCAATTTAATAAAAACTCGATAAATAAAAAAATAATTAAGTTAGTAAAGCAGTTCGTTCATTTGGCTTACCATCCTTAACAAAAATAAGAAACCCCACCACTAATTTTAAATATTATGTGTTATAAGTTGTGCCTCGCCCGCAATTTGGATATTCTTCATCTTATTCTTAGAAAATTTTTAATTTTTTTTATTTTGATGATTACAAAAATTAAATTGAACTCAAATTTGTTTTACAAATATTGTGATGTTCTTTTCCAGAATGCTTATATCGATAATCGATTCGGAAGATCTAAGGCTAAGTAAGTCTGTAATGTGATATATATTTTAAATAAAAAATGTTAAAAAACATTGTGTTTTTAAGATTGTTTACATCGCTTTAATCATAACAATGTCAGTGTCAAAAAAAAGTTTTACTCTAAATTGGTGTGTTATAAAAAAATTGGGTGAATGAAAAATGAATATTGCAAATATTTTCACGTTATTCGAAGATGAATAATTAAATTTTATGCAATTGTTTTTTTTAACCTGATATTTCGTGTTAACCAAATGTACAACAACAAAAATATCATTTTTTTTCAGCTATGCCAGTTTACATCGATGTTATATTCATTCATTAGACTTATTCCCATTTCCTATCTAAATACTTATATACATTGGGTGTAGGGTGTCTGCATCTGCAGATATAGATTCTCTCCTTGTGGTTATTTAGGGAAAAATTTAATTCCGGAATTTTCGAATTTAAATCATATTGATTCCGGAATTGATTTTTTTTAATGAATCAAATGAATCAAAATAATTGAAAATTTTAAATAAAAGATTTAAATTTTAGCATTATTGAAAATAAATTATATACACAAATCTCTCGATTTGCACGGTAGATACGTTCCGTTTAAATCGAATTCGTGTAAAACGAGACACAACATGCAATGAGTGCGTTTAATATAAAATAATAGAAATAAAAGATTTATTTAATTTACAAGCCGTGTAAAGGCGAAATCATGTAAATCAAGTGCTGTGCAAATCGAGGAACGGTGTACACCGATCCCATTGCACGGTAGATACGTTCTACGACAAATCCGTGTAAATCGAACCATATTAAACGAGACACAACATTCAATAAGTGCTATATAAAATAATAGAAATAACAGATTTTTTTAAAATTTACGAATCGTGTAAATCAAGTACCGTGTAAATCGAGGAACAGTATATTTTATTTCAATACAAAAATACCATTCATTTTATTTCATTTAAAATAAAAACAAAATAAAAAAATCAATCAGGTTTTCCAATTTTTGTTTCATTTGACATACTGTCAAGTTGGCATTTTTATTATATTTTTTATTTTATAATTTTTCAGAAATGTTTATGAAATATTTAGAAAAAGCGATTCTGTCCAATTCAGTTTTACAGATTGGGTTGAAAAATAGGTACAAATTTTAGTAACAACTTTAATTTGATTTTTCGTCGTGTAACATTTAGATTTGTTACTAGTAAAAAATTAGGTATTTTATCGATCACTTGTTATTTTTACAACCCTGGACAACGACCAAAACGCAAGCAAAATAGCGAAACACAATTTGTATGAAAAGAGCGAGTAAAAACAACTTATGTATGGTATTTGGTAGGTAGGTGCCGTCGTTTTCATTTCCTACGCATCCAAATGATTCGAAAAATCTGGTCTGTTTCTTGGTCATTGCTGCTTCATATTAGAACGATAAGTCAACGTACAAGTTTGATCGGAGTTTTATATAAGTAGTTGGTATTTGAGGTTGTGATTCAAAATATTTGATCGCATCAGCTTGAAAGTTTCTATGTTGGATAAATGATTTGCAGATAAAGTAGTCTTTTCAGAAACCATCTTTGTACTTTTTCCGTATCCATATACACTAAGAAATCCTATACCTAACAACAATAATACAAAACAGCTCTACTCTTGAAACTGAATTAAATAACTTCATTTTGAACATTAAAGAGAAATCTTTGAAAATGACATTTTTCCAATTAGAGTTACTTTGGCTATATTTACTCGTCCGTTTTGATGCACTTGTAAGTTAAGAGATGGTCGTATTTCTACATTGTCGCCTTATAATAATAATAAAGTTGTCTGTCCATCGTCAACGCCAATTGAATTTGATATATATTAGTAATACATATCAAATTCAATTGTCGCTGAAGATGGACGTACAACTTTATTATTATTTTAAGGTGACGCCATTCTGAGAACGGTGAGTAACTTTTTGAAAATTTTTGATTAACCCTTTCATGTTCAAAGGACCTTGAACCTTAAAGGATTAACTTTTTCCAAAAAAATTATTTTGCAAAAAATTTAAAATAATATAAAAATACGTAGTTTGAAAACCATATTTTTAGTATAAAGAAAATTCAAAATTGGGTCATTTTTAAAAAACCGCCAAAAAAACGGTCAAGATGTTCTGTGCAAAACCAATTTTTTTTTTATTTTCTTCCATCAAAATGATGTAAGTTTTTTTTTTAAAACAGTCCCATGAATATGGGATCAATAATTCTCACGAGCCGCCACTGATATTGATACTTAAATTTAAATGTTCTGCATTATCAACGAATCGATAATCTACTATACCTAACATTACGAAAGTTTTACGATATTAATTGGGTTTATTTTTAGTAAAAATCTTATAAAGATTATGTACAAAAATTATAGATTCTAATAATGAGCAAAAACTTCCATACAACAAATTGAACATTACTTATAGGGGGTACAAAGTATTATTCGTACACCACTTTTATTAATATATTATTGCAATTTAAAGAAAACTGATTTAAATGAATTTTGAATGATTTTATTCACATATTAAAAGATTTCAGTTTTAGGTTTTGAAAATTGTGTTTTATTTTTTCTAAAAATTGTTAAAATATATTTATAAAGGTGGTGTACGAATAATACTTTGTACCACTGTATAATTTTATTTGTTGAATTTATCATCAGCTGGGCTTGTTATTTCAAGTGACAAAATCATTAGTCAATCAATATGCGAATATTTAAAAAAAACTTAGAGGTAATTTTGATGGAAGAAAGTGAAAAAAAAATAAAGAAAAATTTGAGCGTCCATCGAACATCATAGATCTTCAATGTTTCGTAAAAAATTTTTAAAACTAAAAATAATATAAAAATACAAAGTTTCCTAACTACATTAATAATATAAAGAAACGTTCAAAAACGTCTCAGTGTACGCCCCTACTACTGTTTTCTTGTAGATTCCATATCCATAGGTATGGGTGTCTTGCCATGTTCACAGCACTTTTTCTTAAGGTTTTGTCGAATTAGTTTCATTCATAAAGTCTTATAATCGAACTTTTCGGTTTTATACCCGTATGATGTTAATAAAGGGTATTATAACTTTGGTAGGGAGTTTGTAACGCCCCCTTATATTCATTGTAATTTTTTTTATTTAAGACCATTGCGTTTTACGTGAAATTCTAAGTCGAAATATTCATGTTCGTCCGTCTATTTGTCCGTGATCAAGATTCCGGCTAAACGGCTGAAGCTAGAAAGGTGACAGTTTATTATGTTGTCCTAGAGTAAGATCTCCACTTGTGTGTGGTTCTAATCGACTACAATTTATTCTTGTTTGCATGAAAGATGTTGGAAAAAAGGTCATGACCATTTAAAAAAAGAAAAACTAAGGTGCCAAAAATATTTAAGGGGAGGGTCAAAAATAAAAAATAATGGCCCCCTATTATATAATAGCTAAAATAAAAATCTTTTTGCATTTATAATAAATAAATCACGAAAACACATTTTTTTAAAAAAAAAATTTATATATGAGAGGGAAAAGATTTTCTCTACTTTCAATACTTTCAATAGGGAAATTAACAATTTACCCAAACTCTAATATTAAAAATTAAAAATTTCAAGTCTCCAGCTCAAAAGCGAATGTCGGGAAAAAATATTATCTTCGTAGTTTTTTTTTTTTTTGAAACGAGTAGATAACATAAAATATTTGTTGTAATTCGGAAAATTGTTTTTGACTATTTTTTATGGATGCCACCTCTTAAATTAATTTGTATTTATATACTTCTCTATATATATAGTAAATGCGAATTTGCCCATAGTTCAAAAAGTTATTCTACTAATACAACGCTTTTTGCTCATCGCATTTAGTGGGTTTCTTTTTATTCTGTTTTGGATAACTTTTCTCTATAAAATTTCAACATTTTTAATGTTTTCTTTATTTCAACTTTCTTTTTTCATTTTTACATTTAAAACTATTTAACAGAGTTTTAGAATACTGAATAATAGAATAATAATAATAATTGCAGGTGTAGTTGACTGACGTGTTACGGCATTTCAGTAAAATATTATTTTCTATTTTTAAATTTTATACATGGAGAAAGTTTTTCTTCTTCGAAGTGCATAAAATGGAGTAAAAATTTCGTTAACCCTTACTGGATTCTAAAGACAATTTTTTTTGAATATTAATTTTTGCCGTTTTTAGTCAAATGTTAATTCAGGTACTTAAAATGTGCGAAATACCAGACTCTTAGATGCCCTAAACACTAATTCATTGTTGTGCCCCCTTACACTTATGATTCAAAATATTAAAACAGTAAGAAACCATAAAATAAAATTTTCTTTATCGAAAATTCGAAATTAATTACAGTAAGAAGTAAAATTATATTTACAAATTTCTGTATGCTTCCATTTCATTTATATCTTAATAATTTTGTCCTCCTTTTTTCCCTGCAGTCTTTGATTATATCTTCATAATTAAGGCTTTGAGACTTCGAAAACAAGAATGAGGTTATGAATGCACATACAATTAACACCAGTGACAGTTGGCAACTAAACATAAGAACGTCTTATGTATAATAATACCCGATAATACCCGCCACTAGCGCTGTTTCAAACGACTCTAGACTTGTTCAAAATTTGTATAGCTTCCAATCTGCGAGCATAGTGTACAGTAGAATTTCGAAAACTCAAAAACTTCGAAAAGTCGAACACAATTTTACTTATTATATTATCTTATATAATAATAATACATAATATTTATAGGTTCCATATCTAGCAAAAAAACACAGACTAAGTCACGAAGATAAAATAATAAATAAATATAAGTAAAATTGTGTTCGACTTTCCGAGGTTTTGGAGCGTTCGAGACTCTACTGTACCTTATTTTGCAGGATAAGCATGATGACAGAGAACGCTTTATACTTATTCATTTTTCAATAGATTTTGAAAATGGCTATATAGCTATAAATTGTAATTATTTAATAATTTTCCCTTCTCTTGATGCCCTAAGTACGCGCTTACTTTGCTTCTATGGTTATTCAACGCAATAAAAAAGAATTTTATAAAATCTGTTGGGCCCCTTCTTTTAGTATACTTTTCAAGGGACATCATATGAGACCAAAATTAAAACGCAACCCC
>JANSTT010013308.1:0-22956 GCA_026745375.1 Platyura marginata | reverse complement strand
AAATAGACACGTACAAAGTTGTAAATAATAAACAAGTATGCATACGGGTATATTATAATCGGCGTAGCCAATTTTTCTTTCTTTACTGGTTTTTTTTTATATAAATAAATATGATATTTCCCAAGACATTTTCACCAACGTACAAATTTCAAATTCAAATATAGAACTAGAAGACCAAAGAAAAAATGTATTCTATATAAAATAAATTGAAGAAGGTCAAGTATTATGTACCTTAATAATAAATTGTCGTCGTTATTATTTTAAGCATTATGCAAATTCACAAAACAACGATAATAAATGGCTGCAGTTCATGTCACACTTATTCATTCATATTTGCTGATTTGATATTATTGAGGAATTCCGGTTATGTGTTAACTAAAATAGTTTTATGGATGCCGAGAAGATCATGACAATTTCAATTCAAGACACTATGGTTGAGTTTTTTTTTTTTTTTATTGAAGAATAATAATTTATTTAATAATAATATAAATTTTGTTTTTTTTTTTTTTGAAATCATTTTAAATGCATTTCTCAATTTTTTTATTCAATATTTATGTAGTAATATTCCAATATAAAGCTACATCATACGTTTATTTACATTTAGAGATAATCATAAAATTTTTATATTTATATAAAAAAAAAATATTTATAAATATATTTTGTGTATATTACTTTTACATACATTTTTATTTGTAAAATTTGTAAATAAATAACAGTACAAAGTTTTTAATATAAAAAAAAAGAAGAGAAGAACAACATTTGTGTGTGTGGTGTTTATAAATGTAAAGCAAAGAAAAAAATCGTCATAAAGGATTATGTCCCCTAATAAGTAAATATAATTTTTAGCAACAAAAAAAAAAAAAAAAAAAAACAAAAAACAAAAAACTTTAAATTTAAAGCAAAATCGTGTATAAGGCAACAATCCCATATAGGCATTTTGTAAATTCTTGTGACATCGACCCTTTGTGACGATAATTCTGTTTGTTCTAAGTATGTATAATAATATCGAACATAAATGATGGATTAGAATATTAGATAGATCGAAAACTTTGCATTTTTCAAATTTCTTATTTCATTATGCGCTTCAAATCCATTAACAAAATTATTGTGTGATCGAGTTCAATTGAAAATATTAAAATGATAAGTTTGATTATCAATAAATGGAATTTTTAATTCTATGCTTTTTTTTAAGGAATGTTTAAAATCATGTGTATGGGAACAATTTCTCTTCTTACTTATTATTATTATTGATTGGTGTACAGAGGAGGGTGTTTCGCCATACGAGAGAAACTCTTTCCTGAATGTGTTTGTGTGAGATCAATTTGCAAACAAAAATATTTTATGGAAGGGGAGAAGGCTCTAAAAATTAACCGTTAAGGAATTCGTTCAAGGTAGATATCCAAAATATATTAGGTGGGATTGAATGGTGATGGTTTCGAATCAATAAACCTACATTCGATGTCATGTTGATTAAATAAAATGACGATGAAAATGATGAAACATTCAAAAAAATATATGAAATTTTAAATAAAAAGTACTTTTTTTCAAAATTTCCCATAATTAACCTAATTTTTTTGTTTGGGTATTTTGAAAAAGGGTATCATTGCGGTTAAAAATGTCCTTATATGTTTTTTTTAATTATTTTTCTTATCTTCAGATATATTTCAATATAGGACAAAGACAACCATTTTTTTTTTTAAAAGACAAAATTGATTTTGGATCAACACTACACCCCTTTCCCATAAATTTTTGTTTTTGTTAAAATTGATCACAGACAACGCATACTGAAAGTATTTCCCTAGTAAGGTTGGAAGATAGAGTATATCAATAAAGAAGCTACTAATTAGGGATAATTAAATGATACAACGGTCTTGTGATGTGAAATAAGATGCAATTAAGAACTACACGATATATAAGACGAGTCATTTTTACCCAGCCATATATATATTGTGACCGAAAAAACTTTCACATTTTCACATCAACAAGGAAGGGATAAATAAATGTGGCTGCAACTAGAGATAGTAAAATTTTGTATTTTTTGTTTAATCTATTGAAGAATTCAAAGCATTAAAATTTAGCAAGTCTTTGTATGGAAAGGAAATTGTAATGTTTTCAATTGAACAGTTTAAACAATTTGAAGTTACCAAATATGTATCTTTAAGTCGTACTTTATTTAGAACCAAACCTAAAACACGATGACAAAAGAAAATTTTAAAAATGACATTATCTTCATTTTTTAGTCATTGAAGCAGATAGAAATCTTTACTCATTCCGAACGAACTGTCTCAGTCAACGCAGTTACAATTAAAGGAAAAACCTTGACCTTTATAATTAAGTCATCTGTACAATTTCTTATTAATCACACCCTCACAAAAAACTCTCATGCTGCATTTGTAAAAGGTGAGAAATGTGGTGGTTCAATGTACTGCACGAAATATTAGGATCACAAAGACGACATTATTTTAAATATTTCCTGAATCACTGCAAAAACTTATAATTGACTATATAATATGGGAATTATCATTTCATAAATTTGTTCCCTTATATTTAAAAATTTTTTTTTTTTTAAATAAATGCCAAAAATTTCGATTTTATTCAATACACCATTTTGTTCGAAATTAACGTTGAAATAATCTATCGGTGCTTGTTTTTCTAACGGCACTTATGTAATGTGTTTTTTTTTCTTTTAATACATTTAAAATACCTAAACTAACAAAAAAAAATATTGCATAAAACACTAAAGTGAACGAAACATTAATAAAAGGAAAAATATTTTAGTGATAAATTAAATTTGTGTTTATGATAATCAATCAGTAAGTTGGCCATTTTAACCAAATAAATATTTAAATTAAACAAAATTAAACGTATACCGTTCATAGTGTTGGTATAAGTCTGCGTATAAAAATAGAAAACGCAATTTTCCATTTTCTTTTTTTTCTTTATCACCAAAAATTATTTTTACATATTCGATATAATTGTCAAAAATCGTGTTAACATCGCTTTGATGGTGGCACCAAATGTTCGGGCAACACATTTGGCAATTCATTACCGTCCAATTTAACATTAATTAAATGCATTGCCAGTGCGAATTCTTCGGAATCTAAATAACCATCGGCATCGACATCGGACAATTTCCATATTTTACTAAGTACCGAATTGGGTAATTTCGATTTGATAAGTTCAGATTTGGCAGCTGAAAAATAATATAATTTTTTTTTTCATTGTTTAATAGCCGTGAGATTCGTTTATAAAATTTAACCAAAAAAAAAAAAAACGTAATAAAATCGTTTATCGGCAAAAACACAAATTGGTACATACCTGCGCCAGTTATTTTTCCATCAACAGGTGATAATGCCTCAAACATTGGATCGGTTTTTGCACGATCTCTATTACATATCCAATCATGTTCACCAAAACCGGCATTAATTCCTTCGCCTCGTTTATAACCAAACGGTGAGATAATATCATCAACAACACCTTCGAAAGCACCGCCTAGTTTAAATTGAAAATAATTATTGTATTGAGTGCACTTTTTGTTTGTTTATTTATTTATTAATTAATTAACCAAATAAATTCATAACTAATTAGTGGTAATCTTAAAAAAAAAATCTTTTTGCTTCGTTTCGCTTTAAAATTTTGAATGTCAATGTAAAACTTGAATTAATTACGGCGCATAGTATTCCAAACATTATTTATATTTACAACAACAAAAACAGATTAATTATACAAACAATATGAGAGCAGAGAGCAATATTATGTGGGTCACTTCTAGACTGTTATGTAATATGAGATCATCCCAAGGATTTTTGCCATAATAAAATTTAAAAGTTTTTTTTTAAATTATTTGTAACTCTTCTTTAGAGGCAGATTTAGAATCTACGATATTGTCCTGGGTAAGACATTAAAGAACATCCAGATAAAAGAAGCAGAGTCTCTAGGGTATTGATACTGACGGAACATCTTCCACTAAATTTAGTGTTTAGAATATCTTCTGTATTGTGGCGAGTACTCAAAAGTCACTCTGTCTAGGTTATAGTCGTCCCTATTATAGACTGTAGCTGACAACAAATAAGTATTGCCGGGAGGCAGTTATGAAACCCAATACAAAGCCCCAGGACAGGACAGAAAAAATGACAACAACTCAGGCAACGAATAAAAGTTTTAAAACTGGCATCGTGAAATGTAAGGATCCTAAGGCGCGTAGGGGAATTAAAATCTCTGATAGAGACACAAAAAACAGATTATAGGATTATGATTAAATTACAGACGATAATAAATATAAAAAATTAAAATAAAATTAACAAATAATCACATTTATAGAGGAAAAAACCATTAAGAAAGAAATAATTGGCTATACTTATAGATTATAATAAATCCGTAATTTTATATTAAAAAAATTAAAAATAAATACTAAACGGCCTAATTAACCCCCCAGATATCGTTGGATGGAGGAATATTGTATACCTCAGCTCTAATTTACTGTTATTGTCGATGTTTATTTTCTAATCGATATTCAAACCAAAACCACTTTAATTGTATCTCAAAATTAGTTTGTGATAGAAAAAGAATTTTTTGTTCATCATAACATCCCCAATAATCCCGTGAAGATTAAAAGCTTTTTTATGGAAACACTCTGTACCTTAAATTCTTAATACATAAACGACATAAACGACGTGCCCATTGGCCTTATATAAATAAACATAAAGACTTAATAGTCGTCAGTCTTTAAGAATATTTCAAAAATGTCTTGAGATAAGATAAATGTCTATCAGATTTTTACTGAATCAACATATAAGTATATGATATGTATGTACAAAGAATTAAGTAGAGCCACCCTAATAATATTCTTAAATTAATTTTATGAAATTTTATGAATTGGTCAAATGACTAATTGTCAACATTTGATAACATATTGATAAACTTATGATGATGAGACATCAAAGACATCAAAAATTAATCTTTTTTTTTTGTTGGGTAAACATAAAAATGTTAAGTTTATTTCGGTTTAGATTTGGACTGTTTCATTGCATAAAGAAACGTTCAAATCACCACTGATAACGATGAATAATTGAACAATGCATGTATGTATCACCACATAACTCACAATGTGTAATCTTCACAATAATATTTTCAGTTTTTTAGGTCACGTATCAAACAATTATTTATTAATTTGTGTGCCATCAATAGAGTATAACTAGCATGATATTGTGGTACGATAGAAAATTAAATAAAAAAAACCAACAACCAATAGGCTTTCATATCGAAAAAATAACCTTCGTCATCGATTTAAGCAAATTAAAATTGCGATTTTCAGATTAAACGAATGAATATTCCGTACAGAAAACATTTTCTATCCATATCAATTAGTGTTACTTTGAGCTTTATCACAATTTTTGCTAAACATGTTACGGTGCACGATGACATAATCAAATATAGGTGAGGCGGCGGCGGCAACCGCTACTGATAACAAAAATTATCGTACGCTAATCAATGAACCATCTCCACATGAAATAATAAAATAAAAAATTACCTTTCACTACTGTTTCAGCCACTGTATTATGTTCCTCGTGCGGTATCATTTCCATAAGACGGGCAATATCTTTTGCTAGCATTTGATCGACCACCTCTAATAGATTAACTTTCAACGAATGGAATTTGCTGAAGTCTTGATGTTGTAAATGTTCTTGCATTTTTTTAACATCCGGAAAATCGCCGGGCGATATTTGTTGTTCTCGTTGAATTTTATCATACACTTGTCCGATATTCTTGATCAAGTCTTTCTTTTTACTATCTTTACCGAACATTGATGGCATCTCCTTGCGTAACTCGGCTATTATGTAAGCATGAACTTTGGCTAGACGCGCTCTTTTAATCAAATCATTTAATTTACGGAGGGCTGCATTACGGGGCAATGATTGTAAATCTCTGAACAGATCTTGTTCCTCATCTTCGAACAAACGACGATTTACATCATATCTAAGTGGTTGATCCCAAAATGATCCAATATAGACGCGAGCTACTTCGGGCGTTTGTAGAACTTTACCCAATGACCACATAAGTGCTCCATATACACGCATCAATTGCTGATGATCGATCATATCGGCTTTGTTTAGAATTATTCGAATTTTATCGTCATGGCCTTTCAGTGCTTCGATAGATCTACGAAATTCGTCGGAAATGTCCAATTTGTGAGCATCAAACAATAAAATGATACGATCGACACGCTCCGCAAACCATTCGAGGACACCAGTAAAATCATAGCCACGATCAATTCGTTGTTTTTCACCAGACAAGATTCCGGGCGTATCAACAATTGAAATAGCCTGTAGTACCGGTGACGCAACAGTGGAACACTGAAAACGATTCAGAAAGGCATTGCCATACTTTGACAATGGACGAAATTGTCGTTTCGGATCAACGACCAACGCATTGCCTGGAATGCAACCCTCTTTGTCATCATACATAACAGCTATAAATCGGTCTGTCGTTGGTTCAGGTCCAATACGAATGCCAGGAAAGTCTCGCTCCAGCAAGTATCGAATAAATGTTGTTTTACCTGTCGAATATTGTCCGACAAGTAGAATCATGGGTTTTGCATCGAAATCTGGATCTTCGAGCTTTGGTGAGTGGAAATCGTGAAATTGATAGTGTTCCTCAAGTGGCAACAATTTCGTTCGATAGATTTTCTTCAATTCACCAACAACATTTTCGACCACTTCCTGATGGGTTTTCTCTCGTTTTAAAAAACTAAACATTGTTTCGAATTTTCTATCGGAATTCACAGCCAAAATTAGTTTTAGTAAAATTTTTTATTATTTATAAAGCACCGAAATTCCACTCACGACGACTTTCGCAGAAATATACAAAATCTGTCATCAGCAAAAAAAAAATTAATCATTTTGTTGTGACGTCACACATAGTGGCAAGATGGGCGGTGAGCGGTGCGATAATTTTCCATATTAAAATTTAGTTTGATGGTCAAATATTATATTAGTCGACATTCTGATTGAGAGCGTTTATTTTATAGCATTTCAAATTTACATTTAACTCTGCAAAATAACTTTGTTTGATATAAACAAAAAAGTTTATTCCAATTTTTTTTTTTATTAATGTTAGCAAAATGAATAGAATACAAATGTTAGTACTAATAGAAATTCTAAAGATAATGTATATTTTTTGTTTCAGTGATAATATAATTACACATAAATGGAAATTAACCTTTGAGGCGAAATCAAAATGAATACGACGAACGAATGAATTGTTCATCCGGCAAATTGAAACCAAAACGATTTCCATGATATGTTTTATATTTATGGTTCCGTCACTTTGATAAGAAACATTTTGTAGTGTTTGCCAGTTTTTTTCATTTTCATTTTAAAATAGTGTTTAACAAATAAATAAAATATTGTGAGTGATTATTAATTGTTAGTAACTAAATAACTTGCAGTAAAGTTAAATAGTAAGTGGAATTCTCTTGTATTTTAAGAAAATTTTGTCGGCTTCGTCTACCAATGCGGCGCCGCCATTTTGTGCTTTGCCAAAATTTTTTTCCTAAAAATGCTGGAAAACTTCTAAAACATTCTTTTTACAGAGAAAAATGGTTGGATCACGGGTATATGTTGGCGGTTTACCATATGGTGTCCGAGAACGAGATTTGGAACGATTTTTCAAAGGATACGGACGCACCAGAGATATTCTAATCAAAAATGGCTACGGCTTTGTTGTAAGTGAATTTTTTTTTTCCTTTAATTTTTGCAATTAAATCATGTTTGCTAAAATCTTGTTTTCAGGAATTTGAAGATTACAGAGACGCAGACGATGCGGTATATGAACTAAATGGGAAAGAATTGCTGGGAGAAAGGTACGCCAAAAAGTGCGTTTTTTATTGATTTTCTAATAACTAATATTAAGCTACGGCGCATTTACATACCATTACATGAGAAACATTCTGAATAATATATACGAATTTGATTGAAGATTGATGTGTGTTGCTGATTAACATTTTCGTTGATTCAGAATGAGTCTAATTTAATGTATTAAAAAGTAATATGTAAATTCGCCGATTGTATGTTTGTGGTATCCGGAAAAAAATTGATTGAAGTTTAAATGACGTGGAGTGTGAAAATTAAACTTTCTCCGTGTAATTTTTTAAGGGCTGTAGAGTTGCTATTAAAACCAACAATTTATATTTGTAGTGATAAAAAAATATTGAATATCTACAGATTACTCATCATGTTTTTAGTGTTGACTCATTTTAAAAATTTTATATCAAATAATAATAATGTAAAAGAAAACGTTTTAATTAGATATAGCATTTTCAATAAGGGAGCTTCAATTCTATGAATAAATACTCCAAAAGAAAACCTTTAGAAATTTTTTCGTTTGAGCTTTGCGCTATATTTGCAACTTCAACATCAAAATTGTACAGAATCTTATAAATTCACTATTTTTTTTAAATCTCTTAACAGTCATAATAATACTTACAATATTTAATATTTACAATACTATCAAAACTGATTAAATGGAAATATTGAAATTAAGTATATTCAGTAATATTTTTATCAGCAAATTTCAATGTAATGTGTTTACACATCAGGGGCCTTGAAAATGATTTATAAAAAGCGTTTGAAAATCAAGATAAATCTTTCAAAACTAAATTATAAAAATTTTAATATATAGTAGATCTTCAGGGGTTAAAAAAATTAGTGTTTTAATCATAGTTTTATTTTCCCTTTTTTTTAAATGGAACAGTTTAGTTGTAAATACGATAGTAGTCCCTATTTAACATTTATATATATTTTTAAAATAATTTTATTTGTATTTAACAAAATATTTATGAACATTATCAAAACCAATTCTTAGATAACAATATTATGATTAATTTCCACACTTAATTGAATGAACTGGTTATAAATAAAAATGTTTGGTCACAAATGGTGGCATTTTCGTAACAATTTGTGTGTTTCAGAGTGGTAGTCGAACCGGCACGTGGCCAAGCTCGGGGTGGACACAGAGATCGATATGAAAACAATGATCGCTATAATAATCGACGTGGTGGAGGTGGCGGTGGCCGATACAATAATGACAAGTGAGTTTACAACTGATTCAGTCTTTTTTTTTTAAATTTTTTATTACATAATTTAAAATTCTCTTTTATCACAAATGAGATTTTTATTTTGTTTGACCACTTTGAGATATGGTGAGATAAGTGAGTCTAGACAAATTGGAAAAAGAAAATAATTTTCCAGTCCAATTTTTGGATTTTAAATGATGAATGGGTTTTAATTGCTTATTTTTTTTATGATCACTAACCATATCACATTTTTATTGTAAAATAATAAGTTCGTATCACAGGGTCGAACAATTTTTGGGTTTTCATTTTTTGTTTGTTTCATCTTATTGAATAATACCAAATATATGTACAGAGGAAACCAATTTAATTAGTATGATTATGAAACTCTGGTGTCTTGACAGCGTTTCACTATTTTTGTTTTTTTCGTTGCAAAATAAATTTAAAAATTATTTTTACAGGTAAACAATCAGTAGTAATAAATAAAAAAAAATCTCATTGCTGCTTACCAATCCTATATGTTTATTATATAAGTTTAAGGTAGTGTGATATCGGTGGTTGGATTTACAAAATTTATGCACGCTTGCTCAAATATGGTGCCAGAAAAATTAGAACATACTCAAATTTATTCGTGTATAACTCTATAGGGACTATACCTAAATTATCTACCAATCGTAATGACCAAATCTAAATCAATTACTCGTAGTTTAATTTATAATAATAATAATAATAATAAAAAAAAATGTAATTATGCTCTCTTAAATATTGAAAACACTATTTTTGTAAATAAGCAATTATAAACCATTTATATGCATGGATACGATTGTAAAAGATACGAGACAATCGAATACACCAGAACTAAAAATTCCAGATCATCATCAAGATATGGTCCACCATTACGCACTGAATATCGTGTTATCGTTGAAAACCTATCAAGCCGCGTGAGCTGGCAGGTATGTATTTTTGTTAATTTAGTGATTTTGTTTTGCCGTAAAATTGAAAAAAAAAAGAAAATAAGGATTTTAGTACGCAAATACATCAAATTCATATCAGCGACGCGTTTTCAATATAAAAAATATGACGATTTTTTTACCTTAATTCTTTCAAGTTGTGCATTTATTTGATAATCGAAGTAGGTTCCGAGATTTTTTCTTTATTGTCCCTTCTCCGACGCAACTTTTTTTCTGGCACTAATTAGATGTGAAATAGGAGCTTTTCTGAACTCTCATTAACCACTTCTCTTGAAAAGAAAAGGAAAAAGAAAGACAAAAAAAAATGTATGAGGAAAGGACTTTGTTTAACTTGAGATCTGAGGGATAGCGAAAAACGTTTTTATTGATGTGTGACGATGTTGACGATTCTCTCCTGATGATGAAGATGACGGCCCTTCCACTTAAAATGATGTTGAGACGTTTTTAGATGTTATATAAATATGATGTGGATTTGTTAGGAAGATGTGTGGGCAGCTTTTCGTAACAAGATGCAAAATATTTTTTTGACAATAAAAAAATTTCGGAATTTTATACTTCATCTTGATTTTTTGATTGTTTTGTTGGTAAAATTAAATATTTTTTTTTGTTTGATATATAAATGTACAATTTGAAAGAAAACAGTTTTTTACCGCATATAAACAGTAGAAGCAAGATATTCTGAAAATTGTGAAATGGGACAAACTATTACAGTTGACATCTTCAAATATATTTTAATATTAGTCTGTATTCATCAACTTGTTAGATATTTACTTTTTATATTGAAGTAATATCGGTAAATGTTAAATAATTTGGCAGTGACGATGACGACCAAAAAAAAACCCCCAAGACGACTGATTGATGAATACTTATTAGACTGTTTAGGATGTTCTTTGATGAAGATTTATCTTAGAAAACATCGAAAACTATATGAGGAACGCGGACCATGAAGGAAGTTACCATTAAAAACAGACGCGATATTGATGTGAACAGAGAGATAAAGATGAAAGCTCATCGCATACAATCTAGCTACATAAATTATGTTAAATTATTTCTTCATTTTAAAAAAATATCGGTTGATGAATACAGACCGAGCTTTTATAATTCTACGACGAGAAATCCAAGCGTTTAAAATGATTTTTTGTTCAAATAAATTGCAAATTTTGATAGCTCTAAAATGTTGTTAAGTCTAGAAAACGTGACGTAGATAATTTATCTTGGGGGGGAAATGAGCACCATAGGAACTACATATTATTACTTATCGATAGTCATCGTATCTTATGACAAACTATACAAATTACGTTTTGTTTTTAATTCTTTATTTCGATGTTTATAATAATTTTAATATTCTGAGTTGACAATTAATCCTTTTTAATTTAGTTTTTTTTTTTTTTCTTCTTGAAACATAATTTTTAGCATGTGTTTTGTTCACGTATTTTGAAAATTAAAAATGACATTCACGACGCCATAAATGGCATAAATAAATTTTTTTGTTTATATTTTGATTTGTTGAAAGTAATTTCACTCAATTAAAACTAAACTAAATAACTAATACACACCAAAAAAATATCTACTGAGTATAAATATTAAAAAAAATGTAGATTTTTATGTTAACTAAAAAAAAGAAACAAAGCGATGGTGTGGGATGTGATGACAAAATATTGTGCGTTTTTTTTTTAATTGATTTTGCTATACAATATTTTGTTGCCACTCTCAAACCATCAAAAAAAAAATAATTTAACTATTTATTAAATACGGCAAAAAGAAAACATAAAATTATCAAATTTATGTGGCGCCTATTAATTATGTGCAACATACACACTCACACACACTACGTTTGGTTTGGTTGGTCGATTACGTCTCCTAATATATTGGTATAATTTATGTTGGTTTTTATTGTACGCAAATTTTCTGGCAAAAGAGCATCCCGTTATCTAAAAATTGAAAAGTAAATATTATTCATCCTGTTGGGGCCCTCTTTGCAACAATTTTGGTTTGGTATGGTTTGGTTCATATAAAAAAAAATAAATGGTCTTTTGGTCTATGGCAAAATACATACATAAAAAAAAAACAAAAATAAGCAATTATAACCAATTTATATGTGCATGGACTCGGTTCTAAATGATAAGAGACAATCGAAATACACCAGATCTAAAAATTACAGATCATCCTCAAGATACTATGGACCGGCTTTCAGCACTGAATTTCGTGTTATTGTTAAGAATTTATCAAGCCGTGTGAACTGGAAGGTATGTATTTTAACTATTTGCTAATTTTATTGTTTGTTTTGTTTTGCCGTAAATTTAAAAGTAAGATTTTAGACAAATAAAAACTTTTATTTACATCAATCACATCAACACGACGCGTTTTACGCACATTTACACAAAAATAAGAAATCTGTTTCTGTTGTTTTTTTTTTGTGTAAACATTTCTTTATTTTTTTGTTTTGTTTTTCTTTTAATGAAAAATTACGTCTATAAGTTGTTTTTAAACTTTTAATCATTTTTAAAATACATAATAAGAAAATTTTCCATAAATTTATCGTAAAATTATGTTATTTGAATAGATTCAACATCTACTAAAATAAATGATTCCGGTACATAATCCGAGAAAAAAAATAATAGAAATTTGGAAACGTGTCCGAAAAAAAATACAAAATTATCATCAAACATTGCGCATTTACTATTAAAACATAGTTAAGTGTTTCATATCTCTGTGGGGAAATTATCTAAATTAAATAAGCAAATAAATCTTGAGGTACTTTAGGGCGAAAATGTGTTTGAAACAAGTTTATGTCAGCGGAAGAAATAATAAAACAAAATTTATAATTATTAATGGGAAAATAGCATAACTAATTTATGAAAAAAAAAAATGGAGTTAATCGTTTTTGAAGATTGTTACTTGATTTATCGTCAAAATGCAAAATTTTGGCAAAATTCTAAAAACGAAAATTAAACTAATAAACTTTTGTCGTTAATTTATCTAACAGTATGCATATGTTATGTGGGGGTCACTAATTTTAATTGTAACTTGTCCGTTAGTATTTTTACAGTAAAACTTTTCTGAAAGTACACGTCCACTATTTAAAGAAAATCAACCAATCTACGTCAATTACAATAAATTCAGGGATTTGTTTCAATCATGATTCTTGATCTATTTAAGTAGAGTTTATTAATTAATTGATAAATTACGTAAATCTTTCGAAAATCCGAGTAGAATTCATGTTGCATGAAATTTTCTTAAATAAAAATTATACTCGCATGCTCAAAATTGGACTACGTTTAAAAAACATACAGTATACTCTCGGTTATATTTATACTTAGTTATATTTACTCTCGGATATTAAGTTAAATTTACCGAACCAAGTTATATTAACACCAAGCGAATTTTGATACCTTACTCTCAGTTATATTTACTAGCCAAAAGTTTTCACTCAGTTATATTTACAACATACACATATACGCGACAGTATAAAATACATTTGGAAATCCAGGACCATCCCGGTATATCAATTAACCAATATTGTTTTCCATTAAAAAATTAAAATTTATTATTAAAATCAACAAAAATGTTAGGGTACTGTTTTTTCCAAGAATTCCATTTTTAAATCGCAAAGTTGGCAATTTCATTGTATTTTGGCATCTTATGTTCAGCTATTGTTTTTGTAAGTAACAGATAAGGCCTTTTCTATCAGCTTCTTGCAATAGACGTAATGCAATTCCTGCATTCTCCCGTTTGGTATCCCGATTTTTCATCAATAGGCTCTATTGTATTCTAGATTTCTTTCCATATTTAATTCACATCTTCATGTCCACTGATCAGCTCACAAGAGTCTGCCGAGTTTTACCCTAGATAGGTGGTAGTTCAACAACTATATTCCATGTATGTTTGAAAAAATGATAAAATGTCATTAATTGTAAATGAACTTCCAAACTCTTCCGTTTTTTTTACTCTCAGTTTTATTTTAACCCCTGACATTTAATTGGTAAATATAACCGAGAGTCTAATCTAATCTAATTTTCAAATGGGAGGCCAGCTTTTTCTTTATGTTATTTCACCTATGACATCTCCATAGGGGGGGGGGGTTTACATTCACTAAACTTTAGTTTTAGCGATTTAATTAGAAAAAGAGTAAAATCGTAAAAGAATTGTTTGAAAAATCATAGTGGACATGTACCTGTAAGTCAAAATATTTACTTTTAATGCACACCTAATCCTTTTTTTACGCGAATTCTTTTTAACGCGATTTGTTTACTTTACGTGATTATTTAAAAAGTTTAAATTCAGATTTTAATCTAAAATTTAGTATAAATTTATGAAATGTATACTTTTTTATTCGATTAGGTTTGTAACCCTGATTGACAGCTGTTTATGTTTTATGTTTGTATTTTGATTCTTGGAAAATGGTTCATTTTATCATTTTTCTATATCAATTTGTATTTTTTAGGTTTTTATTATTATTATTAACATACATAAGATTGGTGTCTTTTTTACGCGAATATCTCATTTTACGCAACATTTTCCAAACATAGAACCAATGTAAAAATATGTACGGATCGATGATTTTTGATGGTAACGATAGTCGCGTAAAAAAAGGATGAGGTGTATAAGTAAGTGTCGGTTAACATTCAAATAATTCTGTATTAACACCGACGGAAGAACTTAGTATTTTAATTTGACGTTTTTTGGGGGGTTTTTTTTTTAAACTTGAAATTGATGTTGGAGGAACAACAGTAGGAGAGAACCAATACAAACATTTTTTTTTTTTTTAAATTTTGGACAATTAATACATATTATGATGGCAAAACAATTGTTTTCTAGCTTTTTATTGTTGGTAAATATTAATAGATAATAAAATTCGCTTGCTATTTTTAATAATTTTACTCTCTGTTTTTTGGGGTTTTTTTTATGTTTTATTATTGTTGGTTCGGCATATCTAATTTTATCTCAACTAAAATCATCCAAAAAAAACGATGTCGCATTTAATTCATCCCATGTGGGTGCCGCGAGATGAATGCCAAAAAATTGTTGATGATTTTTAGAAGAGAAATAGATTAATGATTAGCTTTGAATTATAGCAAAGTTAGACAGATTGATAAAGGTAGATGTGCCGTACAAACCATAATGTTTTTCCAAATCTACTTAAGTTTATCGTTCAGTTTTTCGTTGTTTGGTCTTTAATTGTTATCAGAATGATATTATCAACATTTTAAGTGGTCTACTTATTAAATGTATAACATACGGGGTTTATACATAGTAGGTATAATTAAATTTATTCTTTTTCAAAATGATTATTATTGTTATCGTGTTGTAATAAATAATTAATGTAGGTTAATTATTCATATTTTATAATCGATGTATGTTTCTTTGATTTTAATTTTTTTTTTTTAATTAAGTTCTGACCTTGATTCCAAAATTATTTACCTGTAGATAGTAGAAAAAATTATGGGAAAAGACGTGCAAATAACAATTCTTTTTTGTTTATGATGATTCAACGCTGTTAAACATTGTTGCACTTAATTTTATTAAGCATTTTTAACTAAAATTAAGGGGCCAAAACAATTAGTTAATAACAATTATGGATACATTGCAAATTCATTTCACTTAAGTAATTACGTAATTTAATTAATTGCAGAAATTATAATTTTTTTTTTATCAATTTTAATGAATCTTTTAAAATAAATGTCAAATCTTTTAAGTGTATTGAAATACTTTGCATTTGATATACTTTTCGATGTTTATATATTCGATTATATATATATTTACATATACTTTATTAATTTGATCACGTGTACCTATACTTCACATTAATGATTCGCTTTTCGATAGAAACTAAATATATCGGCGTTGTTAGACTATTCGGATTAGTTAGTTTTTAAAAAAAAATTTAATGCAGCTAAAAATGTGGACGCTATTTTCCCAAATCTAAACAACAACAAGAAGAAAAAAAGGCAGGAACGTCACAATAATATATACAAAAACTCGTTTTCAACATGATAGAGCTATCAAAATTATTAATTAAAACACAATATTTGATTGAAACCTCGTAAAAATTAATCAATTAACGGTACCATTTTTTTTTTAATTTTAAATGCATGGTTTTTAGAAGCTATTTTATGTTTTATTGAAAAATAAAGGTCGCGAATTTGCAAAAAAAAAAAAATTACTTAATGTAAATTTATAAAAAAAAAGAAATCAATTTAAAATTAGTAAATTTTAATATTTTTTCGAAGAAAGCCTCCCAAAATATGGGGTCGCTGATGAGACTTGTGACTAGACTGGTCCAATGGTGAGTGAGAGAATGAGACGCAAAATTTGGTGGTGCTTCACACACTCAATCAGACGTAAATAGGGCTTTCTCTCGCAAACTTTGACTCGTGAATGAAACTGAAACAGCGCCTCTCTTCGACTGAATCAAAAAAACAAAATATAAAACGCACACAGAAGTTGGCTATAGATTTTTTTGGTCAGGACCACTAAATGTTTATATATATTAAAAAAAAAAAAATTTGGTGGTAATATATAAAAAAAAAAAAAAATGTTTGACGTATTAAACTTATGTATGACGAGCGAGCGACGACTGAGCTGGCTTCCTTACAATATCTATAAAAAGATCCATCTCCATCCAGTTATAAAACAACTCCCTTGTGCTTGTGGTGGCAGCGAAATTAAAAAATAGCGTGTGCATTTTATGGTAATTGCAATAAAGCCGCCCACAAGGTAATGGTCCAAATTGCCAGAAGATATTTTTTTGCATTTAAATCAAACCAAAACCACAGTGTTTTTTAATGTAAGAACATTTTATTAATCATCAAAATCATTTTTATATTAGTAATTAAGTATTTATTGGGACATGTTTATTATTTTTTTTTTCTTTTTTAGTAGTACAGTTTCTCTATTTGCATACAGTACATTTTTATATTTAATGAGCTAATTTTTATTTAAGAAAAATACAGAAAATAAAAAAAAATATATTAAAAACTTGTGATTAATATTTATATTGAAAGAAGATATGGATAAATAAAAAACGGGTCGTATTCGGCTGGCAAATGACGTAGAAAAGATGGGGTCCAATAAAAATCGTTTTCACTAGGCCATTTATATATCAAAAGCAATATATAGGACTGGATGCGTTGTACCATACTCACACCTCAATCTGTAGTCCACATTCTCTGCGCTGTTAGGATTTGTAGATCACAAGTATTTATATATATTTTTTTTTAATTTATAGCCCATCAAACTCATTAGGTAAACAAAAAAAAATTACTGTTTTGGTGTAGGAATTAACAAATATAATTTTAATGAGAAATTATTTTCTATAATATTCTCTTATCATTTATCATCAAGTATAGATGATAATATCAAAAATAAAAAAAAGAACTAGTTTTGGTTTTAAATAATTTGCCTATGCTATACCACCGGTTATTTGATTGTTACTGACATCATTTCTGTATTCTTCAAGTGGGAATTTAAGAAAAAAGATGATATTGGCCTTTGAGCTATGAACACAGGCATTGTATCAAACCTACTGTTGTTTTTTTGTAAAAATTATTTGCTTTTTATCCGATAATGTAAACTAACTCTAGTGTCAGTAACACATAAATATTTTGTACGAGTCTCTACTTTTAACTTTGGAGCACCAATTACTGTTCCTAAAATGATTCGGTAATTTTTTCAAGTATGCTCAAAGGTGCTATAAAAAATGCCTGTAAACTTAGAAAATTGTGCTTTTTTTTTAATTAGATGCCTTGCTTATGAGTGAACATCTTCCCAGAATTTCAGATTTTTTATCCACGAATTAAAAAATCTATTTCAATTTAAAATAATTCGGTGTTTATGTTGTAGAAATTTTTACTTCTTCTGAAGTTTGGCTATGTTTTTAATTATCAATAATCATCAAGAATCGACATTGTAAATATTTTTAATAATTAATTTAAATAAACCTAACTGCAAGTTAATATACCAAAACAAGTTTTTTTTAATTTCTATATATTTTCATTTTACACTACGTCTCTATTTCTAATTGTTTATGGTTTTTGCTATCTTTGACCAATTTTTTTTTTTTTTTTTAAACAAAAACACGTCTCAATAGATACATTGTTATTAATTTAAAATTGTCGTTATGTAGTTAGAAGTTTATATTATGAGATATCATATTTTTACCTAATTTTGTTCAGGATCTTAAAGATTACATGCGTCAGGCCGGCGAAGTAACCTATGCAGATGCTCACAAGCAACGCCGCAATGAAGGGTAAGTTTTGAGTTATTTACTCGTAACAATGTAATTTCTCTAATAAGTCTTTTATTCTAATCCCTTAGTGTTGTTGAATTTGCATCGGTATCTGATATGAAAAATGCCATTGAAAAATTGGACGACACCGAATTGAATGGACGTCGCGTACGTTTAATTGAAGATCGTCGTGGTGGACGTGGCGGTGGCGGCGGTGGAAGTGGCCGTGGCAGATCTCGTTCATCCAGCAGTCGTTCTCGGTCTCGATCACGGAGACGTTCCCGTTCAAGGTATGGCTATCAATTTTATTGTCTCTATGAAGTAAGCAGAAAACATTTTAGGTCACCTCGTTCTTCTCGAAGCCGTTCTAAATCACGCAGCCGCTCTAAATCCCGCGGCAATGCCCGAAGCAAATCGAAAAGTCCAACCAACAAATCAAGATCACGGTCCCGATCAAAGTAAGTACCAACCCAGATACATTATTGATGTTGTTTTCAATTTAACTTTTTTTACGAAATTAACTTTTTAATTTTTCTTTATTTTATTTTTATGCTTTTTAAAAAAAAAAAAAAAAAAAAAATTAATATTACTAAAAAATGTGTCCAATTTTCGTGGCCTTTTTTGTGTATATAAATTAAATTAAAAAAAAAAAAAAAACAGTTCTGTTGAGTTTTTCAATATAAATCTTGATGATTTCTTTTTTGCAGTCATCGCAATAATTCAAAATCGAAGTCTAAATCACGTTCACGTTCCATGAAACGTGATTCACGATCCAGATCACGTTCCATGAAACGTGACTCTAGATCTAGGTCTCGTTCAAAGTCAAAGGGACACTCGCGCTCAAGGTATGTAAAAGGATTATAAATCTTAGTTTCTTCATGCGACTATTATTATTAAACACATTTGATTTTTGATTTATGTGTGTGTGAGTAAAATTAAAATTTATTTATCTAATTATACATATTGATTTGTATTGTATTGTATTGTGTTTAATAGTAAAAGTTTCGTATATTCATTTATTAAGTACACACACGTTCAATGGAAATTGTGTTAAACAATTTTACATTTAATTTTAATTATTTTAATATTTTTTTTCTGTTTAATAAAATTACCACATGGTAAAAGGCTTTATCAAGAAGGAAGTACAAAATAAAGCTTAAAATAAAAAATTATTTCAATATTAGTAAGGTGCTTTTTAAAAAAAATAATAAAAAGCTCTAATTTAGTTAATTTATTTTAAAAATATGCAATTAATTGAAGTCATAAATTTTGAATAAATATTTCAGAAGTGTGTATCGATCCGATAAGAAGTGCTCTTAAAACACTATTTCTTTGACAACAAATTTAATAATTTTTGTTTTTAATTTCCAAAATTATAGGATTTTTGACATTTGGAAACATTTAAATTTTTTTTATTATAATTAAAAATCTGGAACAAAATCGTTCGGCAACATTTTTCCTGTACGAATGAGAATCGGTATGATCCAACAGGCTCCGGTAAATTTTTATTAAACCATTAAGGTTATGATTGTTGACTACCATGCGGTTGCGGTCTCGTGTTCAAATCTCGGTCTCGACGACAGACATTTACTGGAAGTGTTTCTTGTTATGGAAATGTGTCAATGGAAGGCGTTTTCCGAACGAATTAATATTCGGATCGATGTTGGACCTGTGAGAGAGTGGGCTCGAATTCCACCTTCCACCAACTAAGGTTCCTTCACAAACACAGACGATCGACTTAGTATTCGTTTAAAATTTACTATAAAATTGGAAGTGTAGTAATCTGATTTGCGATGATGCGTCTATAGTCGTCTATGAATTCAGTGATTACTGACAATGTGCAAAAGTAGACAATATCTAATGGGTTCAACTAGTGACCTAAGAATTCAGGCATTTTAAGGTTGACCCAGCTCCCCTTTATACATACAAATATTCTTTAAAAATTCGCTTCATATGTTTTTATTCATCCCAGCATAGGTTAAATTGAAGCCAAATTTTGTGTTAATTTATGATTCTTCCACTTCCAGGTGGTATGAATTGTATGGATTACTTTTCGAGATTTACCGAGATTTACCGAGATAACAACAGATTATTTTTTTTTTTTAAAAAAAAAAGCCTAAATATGCCGTCTCCATTAGTTAAAAATCCAGTCCAGTCAAAGATTTTTTTAAATTTTTTTTTATAATTTGACATATTCAAGAAATTTAGCAAAAAACGTAACAACCAAAAAAAAGAATTATCCATAATTGGCTGCATTACTCTGGAGGTTTTTTTTAAATTTTATTCAAATTCATCGTTGGATTTGGTAACAATTGGTTTAGTAGTAGGTTTACAATGAAAAGGTTTCTTCACTTGGATTTTGTTACAAAAATGAGTTCAATTTTAGAATTTTACAAAATTTTTATTTATTAAGAAATGTGGAGAAACTTAATTTAAGTGAAGACATTTTCAATATTAAAATAAATAAGACGCGCGCGCATGTAATTTATTTTAATGAATCTTTTTGTTTTTTTTTTTTTGCACAATTTTAATTTATTAAAAAAACTTTTGAAGAGTCAGCAAGCTTTAACGGAATTTTTAGAAGCTTCTTTTTTGGTTTTTTTTTTTTTCGTAAATGGCAAATGTTGGGCACACACAAAAGAACAAAAAAAAATGTTTTTTTCATTTTTTAATGGCATGCAATTTAATTTAATTTTTTATTTTTATTTTCTTGGCTTTATTTTTAACCGCTCTTCCCCTCGGAATGCCCACAAATATAAATAATAGAGCGTGTTTTAAACAATATATTTGGTTTTTTTCAATTTACAGGGATCGCTCGGGCTCTGAAGATAAAGATCGCAAATCTAGATCGATTTCACCAAAAAATAATGGCGGCTCACCGGGTCGACATGAAAGTATGGATGATTAGAGGTTCTTTTTGTTTTTAATTTCTTTTAATTACTTTTCTATAAAAACTATATGATTGTAATATGACTTAAGAATATTAATAATATAATAATAATTCTTGATTATGTTTGATGTGGGTAAAAAATATGAAATTGGATTATGATATTTTCATTTTTGAAGAACATCTTTACGATTTTATTGTTTAAACAAAAAAAAAAAGAAGAAATACAACTATTAAGTAACAAAACACATGCCATTTCTAATGGCAAGCCTAAAAATAAATTATAAACAATTTACCCATTACAGATTGTCATAATATTTTTGTTATAAACTGTAATGAAACTGACATAACATTTAGAAAAGTAAAACAAATAAAAATAAAAATTTCTACTTAAAATCAAATGAAAATCTAAATGTTTTCTTTTTCATTTCTTTTTTTTTTTATTTATCACAAATTTATTATTCTTGACCATTCTTATGATGTATTTGTTTGCATTTTATCAATTCTCTTTAACATAAAATATAAGAAAAGGAAAACGAAAACCAACTAATTCTCTCACAGTTTTGAGATTGATAAATATTTAGTTTTTAAAAAATTTATAATTTTTAGTTTATGAGGTAAATTTAGTAATTCATTTATATGTAATGATTGTATTAAAAAAAAATAAACAAGAAATGATAATATAAAATATCATTGAATTGTGATCATTTTAATCATTTTAATCATCCAATATTTGATTTCATTGGCGACATTTTCTCTTGGTCACTTTGAATGTATGTTATTTTCTTGTATTTTGTAAATTTTAGTCAACTTTTCCATGATTGGTCCATGAGACTCATTTTACTTTCTACTATAATATTATTATGAAACAATTGAAATTTTTCGAGATATCACTTCCCCATTCCCAATTTTGTTTTCTTCACGTTTCATGGAAAACTAGGAAGGAAAAAAACTAGCCGTATGATCGCTCTCACGCTCAAACACAGGATATCAAACTGGATTTAAGGTTTTTGGGGTCGCGAGAACTCTATTGGCAAAATCCAAACGATAATTTTTGGCGTCATATCGTGAGAAGTGATGGTCAGTGGGCTATAAGTTAGCCGCGCACACGTAGCCAGTTGTATGTCCGTAGTCCGTGGCTACCTTTTTGAGTATTTCTGAAGGGCTTTTCGAGTGGGGAGGCTACTTGGCTGAAATAAAATCAACCCATGTGCAATTTTCATTACATGCAAAATTATTTTCTTCTACAATTCCGTTACATTTGGAAAATGATAATCAATTATTAGGAAGGCTCTTAGCTGTGAGAAAGTAAATAACGGCTGTCATGGCATAAGTGCTAGCACGCATACACTTATTAGGTTTTTGATAAAACTCCTTAAAAAAACATTTTTTCTTGACATACGATGGTCGTTCAGTAAGTCCCTGAAAAATTGAATAGATGATGTCTCAATCGTAAATCCCATATAACATCTGACAAGTACCATATCTTAAGTAGAAGGATACACTAAAGTTTTCATATAATGCAGTCATTGAAAGCAGACCACGTTTTTTTTTCAAAAATGGATTAAACACTACTTTTTTCGTGGAAAAATCATTACCCAGACCAAAGCATCGCTTAAATATTATGGGGACTCTTTCACAATTGGTTTATTGATTTTCGATGCGCCGAAGAGTGCCACGGCTGTGTTATCGCGCAACAAAGTCATGGTCACAGTTTTTATACTCGTATGATGTTAATCAAAGGGTATTATAACTTTGGTACGGAGTTTGTAACGCCCCTTAATACTCATCGTAGAAAAAA
>JANSTT010013297.1:0-22962 GCA_026745375.1 Platyura marginata | reverse complement strand
GTCCTTTCATTCAAATTCCTTCTAAAAATTTCCTGCTAAAATATTAAGCAGAAATTACGCAAAATCGACATACTGGAAGCGGCTAATTCAGAGTAAAGAAATACGATGTTACGAATAATCAATGAATTTATTATGGGAACAACGAGGTTTTTCTTATTGATGCACAAATAGGATTGTTGTTAAGGATTATTTATTATTATTATTATTATTATTATTATTATTATTATTACAATATAATATTATATATTACGAAATAAATGCCTAAATACAATATAAAAAATAGGGAATAGATGTTTGCACAATTATTATAAATAAATTAAAGATAACATTTAATGACTACAATTATAAAGTAATGACTAATGACTATTACCATTTCACTAGCATCTAACACTGTATGTTTGGATGTGGATTGAGGATATTATTTTTTATACAAAACCAAATTTTTTTTTTTTATGTATTGTAATTATGTTCAGGTTGATTTTTGAAACGACTCTCTGGCAATGGTGAATTGATGCCATTTACCTGCTTAAATTCATTCAAAATAATTTGATCGTTTTTTATGGACACTTGTATATGGGTACTCTCGAGTGATGTTAGCCAATCGGGTTTTTCGATGCCAAGCAGTGAGTCTCTTTTGTTTTTGTGCCGTCGTTTAAATTGTTCTTTGGTCAATCGGACAGCCGAACCACTCTGATATGATTGTGTGGTATTATTGCTGCAATAGTCTATGGGAAGGTATGAAGCATGGGTTTGAATGGGATTAAATGAGTCGATGCTAGATGTGCCTGGTCAGAATTTCAAATCCTGTCAAAATGTGAAATGTCACAAATACACATTCCGGACATATTAAATGAATAAAATTACCTTAATGGCTTGCGGAAGATCAGGTAATTTCATATCTTTAATTTGTTGTGGTATATTCATACTTTTGACGGCACTAACCGCTCTCGCTGGAGCTGCCGACAATCCAGCCTGTACAAATACATTTTTCTATTAACGTTTAATCAAATTCTACTATTAAACGTTCGATGATCTAATCAAAATATTTACCTCTTGTTTCACTAATTTATTTTGTTCTTCAATTCTAGCTAAGATATCAGACATATTTGTCTGCAGTACCATACCGCCCATAACTAATTCCGATAAAATATGATGAACGGCATCGGCATGAAATATCAAATCCAATTCACAAACATTTTCGAAACATTTATCCAATGTCTCAACAAAAACTTGAATCAAATCTAGAATTCCTAATTCACTTTCTGACGAATCAACGCAAAAAACAAAATATAACGTTGCATAGTGTCTGTAGATGAGTTTATAGTCAGATCCACCAATTAAACTGAAATACGGAGTGGAAATAGTAAATGGGATGTTTAAAATTGTGTGCCAAATCATTTTACCTGCCACCTTCAAGAAAATTACAAACATTATCATCACGCTTCGATACTAACTGAAATGTTTCCTTGATAATTTGCTGTTGCATGTCTTCGTTCTTAATTAACAAATTGAAATTGGATCAGAAGATTATTTATATTTTATCTTTTATGAGGAAAAAAAAAAAAGTGAAAATTCCTTACAAAATATTGATAGAATTTCGACAGCCGCGGTTTTCCATGATTATTAAAAACTAGTATCGCTTTTATCATGTTGATTCTGTGTGTAATTATTGCAAAAAAAACTTGCACAATTTTGAATTAACTAAAAAAATATGTTCTGCACTATATTTTTTGCATATACGAGTTTGTAAACGTCACAACAAATATGTCAAAAGTACAGTCTGGCGGGCAGTTATTCGCAGTTTCCCCTACTTTCGTCATTTTTTTTATGCGGGGCCTGTTCAATACATATTTCGGAATTACTATATTTAGTGTTTTTGCCGGCAATTTTTATAATTTTAGAATAGTTGTGTATGCTTTTCATTCAATATCGGTGTTATATAGGTAGCAATAATTCAACACTAATGCAAATTATTTATGTGCAAATATTATTTGTAGAAGGTCAAAACAGCAACAATTTCAAATTTTCATTTAGCTATGAACAAATCAGCACAGATCCACACTGGTGTTGAAGTTTAATTACAAAAGCAAAATGAACGTGTTTTCCATTCAATTCATTTCGTCATGCAATTTTATCCGACTAATCGAACCATTTCAGTTTCCACTCTGTCTTAAAATCACTTCCTTAACGGCAGTCTGCGTTCAAAATTGCTCTACACAGCAGCTGACCGAAAATAGTTTGAAACGTAACGCCTCTATAGATAGTTTAATTTAGAGGGGAAAACAATTACGCAATATGTGCTGGGTTCACAATGTACATATAGTTGATAAACAATTATAATTTCGAAAAATTGAAGGAGTAACCAACATAATTGAGGTTTTAGATGTATTTTTCATTATTGGTAGGTATTTTTAGTATTTGTACTTTTAATATCGTACTGTAAATAGGTATTTTTTTTATAAAAGGGTCTTGGTCTAGGAGATACTGAAATTTGTTAAATTTAGTAGTAAAAATATGCGACTAATGCTAATTCAACGACATGTTTGTGATTGGGTCTATCGAACATTATTTTATAGTTCGCCATTTTTATTTTTACGACCTAGTATGTACACTGTAAGGTATTTTTATATTTTACAATAGTGTATACTGGGCATCATGAGTACATATTTGTAAAAATGTTCATAAGAAATAATGTTAATTTTTACGACTACTCTTGATGCCCAGATATGTCGTAAAAATTTTAATATAAACAAAATAGGACATTATTTATCATTACTTTGGATAGTTTTGGATACTTCATTTTAAAGTGAGAGAAATGAGAAAAACTATCGAATAAACAATAAAGTTTAATAAGAATAAATTGTCAAGTAGTTCAAAATAATAATTTAAGAGAAATAGAAATAATAGTAGTTTGTTTATTTCGGTAATATTTAATTAATTAAGTTACAGAATTTCAAATCCAAGAATGATTAGTTTAAATAGTTCCTGAACAGGGGGGCACGGGGACACAATTTTTACTTAAAACAATATTATAATATTTGGAGCCAGAAAAGTAGCAGTAAGTTCTCTATTTCTTGTCCAATATAACTTGTCTAATATAACTGATTTTAATATTCAGACAATTCAAATATTCAGAGATTTCAAAAGTTATTCTAAAATATGTGTTAATAAAGAATTTAATGATATAATAATTAAATATCGTGATTATTTTGCATAAATTATCAATGAAATGTCTCACTTACTTAGCCTTTCTGTTAAAGAAAATTTAAAAAGCAAGAAATGTTCACTATCTGAATTTTAAATCTGACTTTTAAATTATCTGAATTCTGAATTATCTGAATTTTGGATTATGAGAGATTTTTGAATTGTCTGAATTCTAAAATAATCTAAATTATTTCAATTTGTGTCAAGTTTCTTTGGAATTAATAACGTAAATCGAGGTTTTGGTGTAATGGTTTTGATGTTATTTTGGAGAGTTGGTATTTGCATTGCGTAATTTATCTAAAATCTTAATTAATTTTTTTTGTTCAGCAAAATTTTTGTAAATTGGAAAGAATTAAAAATTTTTTTTGGTCGCATTGTGTACAATCTGTAAACATTAATTATTTATACATTGTAGACCTTTTTTTTTGTTCACAAAAATAAATATTTGTAATTATTGGTTTTTTTTGCTCATGAAAAAAATTTGTGCCCCCCCCCCAACAATTTCAGTCAGAGGACACCTATGCCTGGTGGGATTGTACACTTATATACAAATAGGTTTCTTGGTTAGTTAAATTAAAATCGAAAGTGGTACGAGACTAGTAAAAGAGTTAGCAAAAACAGACTCAGGCCACTGTAAGCTGAAGGGACACCTGAGGAAGCTGGGTCTGGAAGAAAACAGCACGTGCAGGTTCTGTGAAGAAACAGAAGAAATCCCAGTACACCTTCTTACAGAATCCGAACCACTCATCCACAAAAGGAGAGATTATCTGTGGAACTACTGACTGACCGAGAGGGACCTTCCGTCCCTAAATCCATTCAAGATCTTAAAAATCCTTAAGGAAACTGGACGCAAGCAGGTACTCTAGATAATGAAGCGGCTTCATGAAGATAGAAGTAAGACAGGGGGGCACAAAAGATCTAAATAAAGGTCAAGGTACATCGATCACCCCTAATAAATCTACAATCTAGTTAAATTTAAAAAAATTAAATCAATTAGTTTTTGGAGTTCAATTTTGGCTTATTAATGGAATTCGATCGCGACTGACGACCAAGGTGTCACTGTAATAAATACCAGTGGTCAGAGTTGTTTTGTTTGGCAATTGTGTTTGTTTTTTGAAAATAAAAGAAAACTAAAATCAATTCGATATTGTGTTTTGTCAAAAAATAAAATGCATTCGAATAAAAGTTTACGACGTTTAGGTGTTTTGGAATATTTAATAACATTTTACACATCAACAATTGTCTTTTGTGCATTATCGGCCGATTCTTGCCGGTTAGAAGCATAGAACATAATTAAGAAAATATCAGAGGCAACCCGATAGCACGAATTAGCTGTTGGGCGAACCATAGCATAATAGAAATTATTAATGAGAAATTGAATTCATGTATTTTAATAAAAACCCTTTTTACGACAAAAATTACATTTTTTTTTTTTTTAATAACTACAAAGTTTGATTAATTAATATTAATTAATGATATGAAATACGTATAATTAACATCATACTGAAAACCTAAATTAATTATTTTTCACTATACAAAATTTGCAAAATTACATTACAACATTAAATATGTATACATATTATTGTATCGAGTGTATGTGTGTGTGTGTGTTTGGGTGTGTTTGGGTGTGTAAAAAAAAAAACAAAAGGGCTCCAAAAGCTTAGTTTTAAATTTACTTATTTTCTTAAAACATAAAAAATAATGGGGGAAAAAAAAACAAAAAACTATTTCATTAAGTAAACAATACCAATAATAATCGATGTCACCAATATGAGCAAAATATTTTTAAGCAAAATTATCACATCTTTCTAAACATAAATCGTTGCGTCGCAATTAAATTAATTAATTAGTGGGGGGAAAAAATGAAATTTTCTTTTATTACTTACCTTTACATAATATATGAAAACCATTTCTAGTTTACCCGAAGATTTGCATGCATGGTTTACAATGGCTCTTGTTGGAAATATGGATGATTTAGACATTTTAGGGCTGATGGTCGATCTCTTGGTTCGAACGATAACATTTGCTGTAAAGAAAGTCAATTTATAAAATCATTTAGTGTGCGACTTCATTAACTCCGATTTGTTTGATATTTTTGTGGTCGAATGTCTTTTTGGCTATATTTTTACAAAAAAATTAAAGTCAAAAGTTTGGGGGCTTCCGGTTTCGATTCTGGAGCTGTCCTCATATAATTTCGTACATTTTTTCGACTCGTGCCACACTTTTTGAACTAATGTTTTTCCATGACCCACTTCCCCAAAGCATTGAATCAATAATTCCACGCTTCACGTTCCTGACTGTACCGAGAAAAAGTATTGCACCACCACAAAATTTGGAAGGATTTCAGGTATAACTTCGAGAATGATGGAGATTACTCTACCGTTCCCGATTGTCCGAGAAAAAGTACTGCACCACCAGAAAATTTGGAAGGATTTCAGGTATAATTTGGAGAATGATGCAGATTACCCTACCGTTCAGTGGCGAATTATTGATCCCATCATAAAAAAAATATATTAATGCACTTTAAACATAAAGAAAGTCTCCTTGAACGAATTTAGTTGAATTTTAATATTTTTTGGTTAACCCTTTCATGTTCAAAATGTTTGGACCTTAAAGGTTTAACTTTTTCCAAAAATTTTATTTGGCAAAAAATGCTGCAAATCCAAAATAATATAAAAATACAAAGTTTCAAAATCATATCTTCAATATTAAGAAAGTTCAAAATTGTGTCACTTTTTATAAAACCGCCGAAAAAACGGTCAAGATGTTCGGTGCTTCACCAATTTTTTTTTCGGTTTCCTGTATAAAAATGACGTAACTTTTTTTTAAAAATAGTCTCATGTTGATGGGATCAATATTTCTCACGCTACCGAGAAAAAGTATTGGACCATTAGAAAATTTGGAAAGATTTTAGGTATAATTTCGAGAATGATACAGATTACCCTACAAATTCTTTATTTTATTGCATAAATATAAGTTTCTGCTAAATTTTAGATTTTTCCTTTGGCTAGATAATTTAAAATTTTTATAGAATTACAGCAGCTATCGCATCTTACCACATCTTACCACAGCCTCCACGTGGATAAAACCGAAAAAAACTACAGTGAGGACACGTCGAAAGAACGCCCAGTCCCAAAACGACTTTTAGATAGAAAAATGGAAGGAAAGAGACCAGTGAAGAAACCAAAAAAAAAAAAAATGGGAGGACTCAGTGGACGAGTCTTGTGAAGAAATAATGGGATTATTGTCAACAGTCAGAACTTAACCAGGAATACAGAAGAAGAAATCGAATTAGATAAATTTACGGTTTACGGTTGGAACGAATGCCCTACCAACATTTTATATTGGATACCAAAAGAAAGGATTAGACATGGATCATCTTCTATGAGTGTTCTTTGAATTGCTCGTTTCCTATAAGGTGAGTTTCCTTAATAATAAATTTGGATATGACATCTGTAAGGTTCTTTGATCAAAACAACTAAAATCGTCCAGCTTATCCCTTGAACTCCCCGTATTCTGTAAGAATTGTGCAACTTAATAATTAATTTGAATATGAGAGATGTCAGGTCCATTGATTTCTGTGGATAGTCTGCTTGACCAACTCAGAAAATCCTCATCGGTATACGAAGGGAACGATTCCGATAACTTAGATTTCACATGTATCAATTCTTCTCCAATCCAGGCCAACCCCATAGGAACAAATTGTACAAAGAAACTATTCAAAATTTCCTAATTGCATCTCTGGGATATTGTCATTTTGAGATCTTAACGGATACATTTTTTCGTTGAAGATGCGCATAAAGTATTTGTACAACCGTCTAGACGTGAGTTCTTATTCTTTGGGAACTTTCTATATCATTTAACGTACTTCCCCAATGCGAACTAAATGAACTATTGTTTCTACATACGATATGATCACCTATAATCAAGTAGAGCAGTAGCCGATGATGAATGCCAGTCTCCCCTTCACTTAAATCCAAAAAAAATGTAAGAAATTCTTAATTTACTTTCTTACCATTAAAAGATCATTTGAATATTCACATAATTGTGAACACAAATCACGTAATTGGCGGGGTTGTCTTTGTGCAAAACTTTCTCTTGTTATTGAGATGCCAGATGGCCATTGATTGATTGTTGGTCGTCCTGTTAATCTGTAGATAATAAATTGTTTACATTTATAATTTCGAGAGAGACTATAATAATTGAAAAGCTCACGTAAATATTTTGTCCAATTGACTCTTTTCAGAGGTACCGGGAAAAAGGGCTGATTTTGAAAACATTTCGGCAATAATGCAGGCTGAACTCCAAATATCTACGGAACTGTTGTACGGTTGGCCTAGCAACACTTCCGGTGCACGATACCAAAGTGTGACAACCTTTAATTGAAAAGTTTAATTAATGATTTCCGGTTGCTGAGGATGAGAATGAAGTGCTGCACAAACCACTGATGTTAATTTCATTTCGAAGTCGTATGTTTTGGCCAGCCCAAAATCGGCCAGTTTTAGGTGGCCCTGTGAAGATATTAGAATGTTCTGTGGTTTTAAATCTCTGTGCACAATTCTGTGTGAGTGGAGAAAATCGACGCCAGTTAGTAGTTCGGAGGCAAGTTTCTGTAAGAGAATTTTATGGCAAAATTTTAGTATTTTCATCATGATTGGAGATGGTTTGTTAGTAAAGTTTTTGTGAGTAGCATGGATTGATCCAAAAAATTATTTTTTATCATCAGAACATACGAAGAATCACTTGAATACGAAGAATCACTTGGATGTTCTTAAGTTCCTTAAAATCATGTAAACAAATCAGGTTGATCTTCCCAATAACAGCTGAGAACTGGTGGAATTTAAGACTGGTCAGAACTCGATCATCCAGATGCCAAAATTATATGTTCCTCCTTCTAAATTTATTTAAATCCTGTAGGCGGCCAGGAAGATTAATGAATGTATTCATATAAATTTGAACTATAATAGTAGGAAGATTCAGGTAACTAGGTAAATTTGGTTGATTAGAAATTATCACCAGAACAAATAATTGATCTTGAATTGAGCTAAAACTTTGAATTTATGAGATCGGTGTCAAGGACTTCAGTTCGTACCAGCTTTTTCTTTTTGCTCGAACTTGAATATTAAAATTTGAATTTTTGCATGATTTTAGATTGGCTACTTTTTTGTATGTCTCCTAAAGATTTCAGTCGGGCTCTAGTTATTTTCTAATATTTTTGGTCACGTTTTGGTTTGTACAGGTCTGTTCTGCATTTTTTTCTCATAAAAGGATTTGGATTCCTTGGGATTTCTTCAAGGAAAACTTTCACCTGAATGAGAATTTAAGAAAAAATTGAATGTTTTTTATTGATTTTGTTCATTTTAATCAATAACGGATTGATTTCAATATTTTCAATGTCAGTTAATTCGAATTTTATAGCCAGAATTGATCCCCCATAAAATGGATTTTCCAATAAATTACTTATAAATAAAAAATCATAGTACAGAATCAAGAATGTTAACAAAAACTCAAAAATAGTCTCATAGAAAATTATAATGAAAAATCTCAAAAGAAAAAAAAACATTAAACCATACAAATGTGCTGAGATAGTTACATTTATAAGGTGTGCTTGATGTGAAATTAGAAAATGCCATTACAAAACAGTAAAAAATTGGCTTTTCTTAGAAAATTATATAATTTCTTGTAAAAGCAAACTCCCAAAAAAAAACAATTATGTTAAAAGTATCCTTGACAGGATTTCTTTCCACTAATTAAAAAACCAAATTGATGTCCTTTTCCTTTGTAATATTAAGTTAATGATGGCAATTTAAAGAGAGTTTAGTCAAGGATATAGGAATTAATCTAAAACTCCTTAATGGGTTGTCCTTTGCCATTTAAAAAGGATAATTTCTTTTTCCAACTTAAAGATAGAATTGTAATCTTAAGTACTTAAATACGACTTAAAACAAAACATTATAGAAGGAAATTTTGTCACTATACTAATGTTAGTTCATGTTATCGATCCTGTCAAAGGATCCCAAACAAATTAGAAAAGAAAAACATCAAATCTACACAAACCTGTACTAATGGAGCGGGCATTCCTGAACCTGGCATTGTTTCAATATATCCGGCCAGGTCTTGTTCTAAGTGTTCAAAAACTAAAAATAATACCAATTGTCCTTCGCGTTCAATTTTCGGTCCATGACATACATCTAATAATCTATTTGAAAATAAAATAAATATTGAAAACAAAAAATAACCTAAAAATCAAGAAAAACCAAAAATAATCGAACAAAAATTTGATGTCCCATCTAACGATCACTATCTCTTGATGAACAACCGAATTTCAATGGATCTTAACGGTTTTTTTGTTGTTGTTGTCACAAGTCAAACAGAAAGGAATCAATTTAAATCTTACTTGACAATGTTTGGATGTTGAAATGCGTCCATATGTTTGAGAAGTGCAATTTCCCGTAATGTTGACATTGGTACACCATCCTCTGTTAGGGCCACCCGTACTTTTTTCAATGCCACAAATTTTCCTGGATTATTTAAATCTCGGGCTTTGTAAACTGTACCGTAAGCGCCTTTGATAAACAACAAATGGGGAAAAAAAAAAGTTGATAGAATGGTGTCTTGGCTAAATGAAACTCGCATAACCAAAGAAAAACCTACCGGTTCCGATGACATTCAGTTCTTCGTAATTTGTTGAAACACGAAAAAATGGACTAATATTATAGTGTTTGGATGCAGCCATCACACCTGGAATATATTCGCACAAGATTTAAATGTTGCACAAATTTAAAAAAACGAATTTTTCCACAAAAAAAACGTTAAAATTGATAGAGAATTGACAGCCGAATCTCGCGTGACTTCTCTGAGCCGATTACAGTTCATTGGCAAAGATTTAACGTTGACAGCCGGAATGCATTGGCGATAATGCAGTTATAGTCGATAGGTAGTTGTGACGCAAACCGTACATAGCATTTGATTGGTTTACGAATTCGGGCGGTAGTTTTGAATTAATTAAATTCTTGATTAACTTTAATTTAACACAAGGACATCTTTCAAAAATAATTAAATAGGTCAAATTAACGATTTCCAAAATAATATAAATATTTATCACAAGATTAAGTTTACTTGGAGAATATGACAAAAAAAAATATTTGAACAAATGTTTTGAAAACTCTGTACAAAATATGTTGTGACGAAATCAACAATATTTGCATTATATATAATTAAAAAAAAATAATACTACGTCATTCCCAAACATATTACTCATGATTTTTCATGTGTTGTGATTTCAACAGTTTCCCAGAATTATGTAAATAAATATATGTATACTACAAATTGAGGTCCAGTATAACGTACGCCGTTTGATTTAACATTAATTTCTCTAAATAATGAAAGATTGACAAATTCAGTATTCTATAGAACAAACTTTTCTTCGAATTCAAATGTTTTCTTTTTCTTAGAATAACATATTTAACGATGAAATTTATTTTGATTGTGTTCCTTGTGATTAAGAAACATGAATTCAAGAAAACGACTTTGTTTAAGTGAAAAACTAAAACTAATTTTAAAAAAATAAATAAATAATTAAAAATTCTAAAATGACGTTATTATGTAGGATACACCAATTATGAATTCTAATCAATGGAATAATTCAGTATTCATTTGTTATATCGGACCTTTACTGTACCTCGTTTACATAACGAGTTAAACTGTGTTTAAATTCATGTAAATGCAATTCGAGTTTAAACAAATATATTTAAATAATCGCAACTCCGACTCCTCAACTCAGCATGTAAGTGAAAAATTATACGAATCGTTCTAAAAACGCATAAAAGTTACAACTCAATTTCAAATTTGCGCGCCAATAATTTAGGTATTTCAAGAGTAAATAAAACTGTTATAATTTAAGTCGATAATTATATTCAAGACAAAAAATGGTTTTAATATATGCTAAAATGTGTCTTTGGTGAATGGATTTTGTTGTTATTCAAATTATGGCGGTTTGGAGACGTACTAAAGTAGTTGGTTTGTAACTGCACTATAAATTAGAATTATCAATTAACGTTAAGTTAAAATTTTGTAAAATAAAAACAGAGGTAATTTAATTTTGGAATAAATATTGGTCACAGATAATTTAAATTCAATTCAATTCTCTACTGAAGGAGTAAAATCTAAATGACTATATACTCACCATTGAGAAGACCCAAGGGAGTCCCCCGTTCTTTTATATAACTTTCTATAGCAAAAAATAATAATTTTGAATAAAAAATAACGACTAATTGTCAGTCACTTAATTTCACATCAGATTTTATCGCATTATACTATACCACAATATTAATTATATGTACAAATAAATTCTGTTGTTCTACATTATATTCAAATAACTACCATCAACTTCAAACACTTCCCGATGTGCTTTAGTTTTAAAACAATTAATAATTAAAAGATGTGATATTATCACCCGCTATTTATGAGAAGTAACGCGATTAAAATTACACCTCTCTTGAATATTGACTAGTGTTACTTTTATATTATAAATTAAATACAAAAATTAATATGTAGAAATAACAATGGGATTGCAAATTTTCGCTTTCTGTGTGTCGTGTCAAGTTTTCTTTGTTTTATGGTTAAATTAAAAAATTTTACCGATTCTTTTATTTTTCTTCCTCTTCTTGTTTGTTTTTGTAATCAGATGTGACCTTTTTGATTTGTTTGGATAAAAAATGCAGTAGCGTCCCCTATCAAACATTTGCTTATTATTTTGTGTCTGGAATGGAATATAGATAGTGCACTGTATCCATATAGACCACTGGTTCCCAACCGGTGGTCCGCGAGATCTTAAAAATGGTCCGTTAACATGATGAACAGACATGAGCACGTAGCTTGTAGTTTGTCTACTGAGACCTTACTTAATTAGAAAATAAGCACACAAAATTTCTAAGCAATCGTATAACTATTTTATAGCTTATATAATATACCTATGCATTTATAATATAATTATAATATAATAATAAAAGGTATCCAAAAGCTGATTCGTAATCCTTTTGGCATTAATGTTGGGGAAGTTGTTGAAGAAGTCCAAGAAGAGCTGATTGGATTACAAAATGATAGAAACTGCAATGAAACGTTTGAATCTGTCTCAATTGAGAAGTTTTGGTGCAAAAAGGCAGTTACATACATTTAAACTCGCGACATTGCCTTGCGCTATTTGACGCTTTTCACCACGGCATATTTATGCGAACAAGGTTTTTCTTCTTTGCTTGAAATTAAAAACAAGTCTGGAAATCGATTGAAGGCAAGTGCTGACATGCTAAGATTCCAGAGCTAGTAAAGGATATGCAAGCTCAAAGATCACATTGAGGATTCACATTTCATTTTCTTATTTTTGTTTGTTATTTTTTTATTATTTGTGCATATATTAAAATATTAATATAGTTTATCATATTGTCTCTAGCAATACCGCCTATCTGACATTTTTGACGTGTTTTTTTGTTTTAATTTTATCATTATAGTTCTTATGGAAAAGTGTTTTATGTCTCTCCTGAACAATTTTAAAAATGTTAGATAGGCGGTATTGCTATAGACAGGACGTTATTATTCTTAAAACCTTGTGGTCCCTGCTAAAAACAAAAATATCATAGTGGTCCCTGGTCAAAAAAAGGTTGGGAACCACTGATATAGACAATGTTATGTGTACAACTATATGTACAAAAGTGTAAAATGGAATAGAAATGTGAACTTTAATCTATAACACCTTTATGGTCATTTAGCATAAGTGTAGAGTTTGAGACTATTGACCGACTAAATGCCTCAGTGGATTGCCTTTGGAGCAGAAGGTGGCGGGTTCATGTCTGATTGGGGTTGAAACCAGACAAAGTATTTCTCTGGTGTGTTGAATCTGTGATCGGGTGGTTGGATTGCACTTAAAAACAGTCTAGAAATTGCATTATCTCTGAATGACAGTGCTTAAAAGGGTGTTAGGTGAAATGGCGATCATTTGTAAGGTTTTCAGAAGAAACACCTCAAGTGCTGCATTTCCACACACATAAAGAAGATGCCGTCATATTAATGTGATAAATGTATATTCAGTGGTAACAAAACGGCACAATTGTGCTAATTGGTAGATCAAGATAGATCTCGCCACGAAATGAAGTTGAAACTATTGAAAAACGTACTTTCTATAATTGAATCTCGGTTATCAGTTTATTACTAAAACGAACATTCTTAGCGCTGACAGAAGCCATTAATTGTAAGTGTACTCCAAGCGTATAGTTCAGTTTTAAATTCAGCAAAACTGAAAATCAATTATAATTATCATTTTATTGTCCACAGGATAATATTACCTACCAATTACTCGATATTTCCAATTGATAAAAAAACGTGACTATTCGATTATGGCTATAATACAATTGTGCAATTAAACCAACAAAACAATAATAGTCAAATAGAACAGAAAAATATATATCTGCAACCAGCAATCTCGTGCATGTGCAATTTGTAATATCTTCAGCTTCTTTCAGAAAATTAGCTTCTTTTTATTTGAATACACTCTCCTAAAGTCAATTTGTTTTGTGTGTTATGTGTATACAAGTCGTCTGATAAAATTGCATTTGTGCTGTGTACAACAATAAGCCATCGACCTCCAATGATGAATCATTATTTGTATTTATGCACTGTTTTTTTGTTTTGTTTTTTTTTTATGCACTATCCAAATGTAAAATCCGCCTTCACGATTTTCGTTAATCATCAATTTTGATGTTTTTGTGTGTCTAGACATGAAGAAAATTTGCAATTTAAATTTATACAAGTATAGGGTATATATACCGTAGTCGAAGGAAGTAGTCTATTAAATTGGCGCCCAAATTGTTTGTTGAACAGGCATCGAATCGGCATAAATGTTTTTTTGGTAATTTTTACATAATCAAGTGGTCACTTTTACTCACTTTAATCTGAATACTTTTTTGGTAATTCAGCCATTCAACGTGACCAACAATCACCAATGACTAGCAGTATTGGAGCGGATATTTATTCTAAATTAATTTTAATAAATCGTTAGTGTTAATAAAGTGAAAGAGGAATAATACTTAGTGATTCTCATGCACTAAATGTGTATTTAATGTATTCATTAATACGACAATGGCGTATCCACTTGGTGATTGTGTTGCAGACGATCTTAAAGTTTGTAATGGTGATACTTATTGTTTGAGACTGATTATTTGAGGATGTTACCGAATTTTCCCGAAACTATTTGAATGACTCTCAAACATCATATAACGCCACGATCTGAACTCTTCAATTCATCGCATACAGTCGATAGCAAATACCGTGTAAGATCATCGGCTGCCCGGGATTGTTAAGCTTTGGTTCTGGTGCACATATTGCGCAACAAGCCGACATGATGTTGATACAGAATCTGAAAACAACAATAAAATAATAAATTTATAGCTTAAAAAGGAAAAATTAACGTAAAATTGTATAATGGCTACCAAAACAATTTTCATTTTCTACATTTTATCGTTATTTTATAAGAATCGTCAACTGTCCACCATCATCAACCACTCTAAGAAGATATATAAATAAAGACAATAAAACAAAGTATAATTTCAATAAACAAACGCATACCACATACCGTACCGCAATGCATAAGTAAACATTATGCGTTCGTAGTTTTCTTAAATCAAATGTCATCTAACTTAAAAGACGTGCCAAGAACAAAAACCATTGCAGAATTTTAATCATTTTAGTTTTTTTTTTTCTTCTTATTTATTTATTTTTATTGCTTTTATCTATAAAAGTATTCTTAGCGGTATTCTTAGCTATTGTTTTATTGGTTATATCGACAAATAGAATTCGATACATTAAATACACTCTAAAAATTGTAGGTGATAATATTAAGAAAAAAAAACCTTTTCTTGTTTAAAATGTATGGGTTAACTTTTTCCAAAAATTTTATTTGGCAAAAAATGTTCGAAATTTAAAATAATTAAAAAATACAAAGTTTCAAAACCATATCTTCAGTATTAAGAAAGTTCAAAATTGTGTCACTTTTTTAAAAACCGCCAAAAAACAGTCAAGATGTTCAGAGTATGCCCAGTTTTTTTTCCATTTATCTACATCAAAACGACGTAAGTTTTTTTTAAAAAATTGTTCCATGATGATGGGATACATAATTCTTAGCATCCGCCACTGTGTTGCACCAATATGTAGCCTCTCCACAACAGGCTTACGGTTCTTGTTATTAGGATCTTGCTAATCACATTCACTCAAAATAAAACTCTCAAGTAATTTATCTTATGACAACATATATTTATATACTAATCTGCAATGTACATAAACATAAATTCTAATTATATTTATTAATTAAAGTAATTAATTTAAAGGGAAAAATTGGACTGACATCAAGTCAACGCTTCTACATAGTGCTTTTTTACGACTGACTGAAAAATATTCAGTATGTATAATAAAAATATTCATTCGTTGCCCCGTAACGCAATAAATTCTAAAATTGCAAAGTAAATTATTGCCAATCTACTTTTCTGTTCGCCAACCTTCAGGGTTAGCAATGATCAAACCAACATGATGCCCAATTAGCACCCATCATGATGACATATCCTGCCCACCGTAACCATCCTATTTTAATGAATTTAACATAATCATTGGTATTTTGACATTATATTGTTAACAGCTTGCTTGTTGAGCTTAACAATAATTCGTAACACGCAGTTGGTATTTTGAAATCTTTAGTCCGCTCGTTCACTGGATGCGTTTTCGTACGAATTGTGTTCGTCAGAAATTTGACGAACCAGTTCGTCACAATTCGCATATGTTGGTATTCGTCCACTGAATGCGTTTCCGTCCGAATTACATGTATTAAGTTAATTAATTTTACAATGTTCACCATTTTTTTAATTTTTTATTATTAACTTTTTCGTTCAATTTTCGAAAATCGGGTAATATGCCTCTTTTTTGGCTCATAGCAGCAATCAAAATGTCATATTTAAAATAAATAAATCACATTTAGACTATAAAGCTCTTTGAGGTTGTAAAAAAGAAGTGATGGGGCATGTGGATCATGCACGTAGAGAGAAATTATCCTAACGTGTGTATAGTGCCCGATGTTATTTGCTATATCTGATTCTCCCAAAAAACTACTTATACTGAATATTTCTCGGTTCGAAACTAAAGACAATTGTCGTTCATGTTCTATAGCAGCGATTCCCCACCTTTTTTTTCATGCGACCCAATCTTTGAATGTGAAAGCATGGTTTGTAATAATTATCTAAACAATTATAAAATTGGGTCGCAACCCCTCATTTGGGAATCGCTGTTTAATAGACATGCAACTCTTGTGTACTAAAAGTGATAAAAAACTGCTATATGCATACCTAAATTGACTATGTCAAAAACCCAAACCCAAAAATAAATTATATTTCTTGATATTTTGCATGTTTCGGTTTGGGGGGGGGCACTGACCCAACTCTTTAAAGTGCATTAGAGTTTGTATGGGCAAATTCCATATTTATTTGTTATATAATAAAAATTACTGACTATACGCCCAATTTTGGGTTTCATAACTGACTATTACCCTCCCATTGCAGGTTATTCGATTTTTTATCGTTATTTAATTATTAATTTTATTTTAAATAGTGGATAGGGCCGGTTTGTATGGAACCTACTGTTTGGAATGCAAACTACCCAGCCCCGAAAAAATATTTAAGATGGCTTCCAATGATGAGATTTTCACTTCAAGAAAAATTTAATTTACGACCGCCGACCACCGTTTGTTTTGGTGATTCCTGTGATTACTCCTCCCAAGGATGAACCCTTTAGTCGGGCAATGGGAAGCACAGCATCTGTAGTGCATTTTTTTTATTTATTATTATTATTTGATGTGTGATTTTTTATGAAACACCTACACGGATCCCAAGCTAAATCCATTGTATAATTCTTCAATTACATTTAACTCAATTGATATTAGGGTTTCTGAAAACTCGGGTTTTTAAGACTCGACGAGTCAGAGTCCAAAATTTAAAAAACTCGTCGAGTCCGAGTCCGTTGTTTTTAACAAAAAATATTACAAGAATTTGATAAAATAATATTATATGATTTTCAATTCAACTGAAATTTGTGATTTTAATGGTCGTGCCAAGAAATTAAAAAGAAAATGTACTCAAATTTATTAATTAATTCATTTATTTTCATTACTTAATAAGCTTTCAAACTATATAGATACATAATATAACTATTTCAACATTAAAAATTTGGACTCGGGACTCGTCGAGTATTAGAGTAGAGTCTCGAGTCCGCGTAACTACCCAAATACTCGACGAGTCCGAGTCGAGTCGAGTCGAGTCCAGAAACCCTAATTGATATGATATGCATTTTTTGGTGTTCTGTTTACGGAAACCTTTTAAATGTTCGCCATTTTACAGACATTTTTAAGCATTAGTATTTTTAAAATAATAATTAGACAATTTTTAAGTTTCCAATAGTCCAACCAATCGGCCTAAAATTCAATTCAACATACCAGAGAAAAACACATAGTGTTTCTGATACTTTTAAGTACTTTTTGAAAATATCTTGGTCAACCTTTTCAGGTTTCAATTTTGTTCGCAAAAAAAAATGCTAGAAATGAAAATAAAATCAATTATCGAAATGTGTGTGGCAAGGTTTCTTTCATCAAAATGATTAAGAGCTTAACACTGATCAATAATTCTCACGGTCCGTACGAGTCTGCATAGCAATTTATTTTCTAATATAAATTATGTGACAACATATTAAAAACATTTCTCCGTCAATTCACCGTAATTGCCAGGTAAAAACTGTCACATCACTAAAGTGTATTATTTGTAAATTAAATTAAAGCCGGAAATCGAAAATACATAAACCTGGACGTACCTCATAGATACTACGTACGTAGGTATACGATTTTATGTCATCGTATTATATACAATAATTTATATTTTACAAGGGATTCGATAATTTTCTACATATTATACCATATAAGAAACATATATTACATAATTTAAAACAATGTCCCATAGAATAAATGTTATTAGTTAAAATATGTTAATTTACGTGAATATTGTACATTTTGTTTCATATGGGTTTTCTTTCTGGATAGAGGTAGGTAGGTAGGTAGGTAGGTATAAAGAATTCTTTGAAATTATTTATTTATCTCTTGTTCTTGTTGGTTAATCCTTAAAGAATATATGTACATAAATGTGCATATATGGTACGTATATATTTAGTTATTATTATAAGTACACATAACATTCATTAGAATGTTTAAACATTACATTTAAAGTTCATTAACTTTTTAACATTTAATACTAAAAATAATTTCATGACTGTGTCATTCTTCGGTAACATATTCTAATGAGACTATTTGTAAGCGCATTTTAATTTTATAATGTTATCTGTGTGTCTTATTGCTTACTGCTAGGGACCGGATAATAGTCATCATAATACTAAAAATGAAGAAATTGTTAGTAGGATTGCTATTTGGTCTTTCTGACTAAATCAGTAAAGAAGGAATAATTTTCTACGCCGATTATAATATACCCACGCGTATGAGTAGTTGTTTATTATCTACGACAAATTTATATCGACTAAAAATGAATGCAAATAATTAAAAACATTAGTAATGACATAAAATTGTTTGCAGCGCCATAACGGAATGTCGTGGAACTTTTTGGTTTATTAAAAAAATCTTCATTTTTTCATTCTCTATAATTATTGTCATATTCATTTTATCCGTACTCCAATTATTTTTCGAGTAAATGATTAAAAACCTAGAAATGACATAAATTTGATTACAGCGCCATAACGGTATGTCGTGAAACTTTTTGGTATATTAATGAAATCATCATTTTTTTATTTTCTATCATTTTTGTCATATAAATTTTTTCCGTAATCCAAATATTTTTCAAGTAAATGATCAATTAGGGTAGGTCGTGGAACTTTTTTAGTACAAACTCCGTACTAAAGTTATAATAATACTCTTTGATTAACATCATGCTAGTATAAAAACAAACTTTCACTTATTTATTTGATTTGTGTAGAATCCAAAAAACATAAGAATCATGCTATGATATTTCGCTCCAAAAATATCATTTCAACATCCTTCTAATAAGTTTCGTTCATCTTTTTTGAACCACCCTAATTAGCTTTTCTTGTAATTTTTTTTTTTTTTAATAAATTGTTTTTAATACGACCGACACGACTAACAACTTCACTCGCGTACTAAAAACTTAAAAAAAATTTCTAAACTTGTCTTTAATTTAATTTTTTGGGTTTCTTTTTTTTTTAATTTTTTGTATCTAAAAATCCGGGCCCTACTTTTTGCTGTAGTAGTAGAGTATAGTTAATTTCCGAAAAAAAATTATTCAACTTAATATTAATATTTTATTTCCTACATAAATATTTTAATAAGAAATTATACAAAACAAAATGTTTCTTTCCTGTAATTACAATGGACAATCTTAAAATGTTGTTGAAGTACACGGTTATTGACTGACTATTATTAACTTGGCACATTATTAAATATCCCAAATATTAATCTTAGTTATGATAAGATTTCAGTAGATATACATAATTCGCAAATTAGTAAAAATAATTTTCTTTCTTTCCAAATGATGAAATCGAATTCAAATTCTAGTACAGGAAAAACCGAAATGGAGACTTTTCTGAGCTTCTAATGATGTTCCCAACAACAACAACAAAATTGTAGTTTGTTCCTAACTTTTTTACAAAAAAGTCAGATTTATCCTGCACTATTCCGTTTAATCTCATATTTTGATTTAGAATACATTTATACATTTTACACATTTATACGTTTATACTACTCTAAACCTTTTTAGCATCTATAGTTTGATCATGCATGTTAGGAAAAGAAGCAACGAAAGTCTGCCTTAACCGCCAGTTTGGGCATATTTTAATTTAGAATACATTTATGAACTAATACATTTATACATTTTAAACATTTATACGTTTATAGAGTAGTAATACCTTTTTAGAATTTATAGTTTGACTGATCATGCAGGTTACCAAAAGAAACATCGAAAGTCTGCCTTAACCTCCAGTTTAGGCATTTGGGTCAAATGGACCCCATTCATTGTAATATGCGAATTCCAAGGGCACTACCTCTATCACTCAGTCATTTGGTCGGTATAACACAATGAATCCATAATTCCGGCAACCAGCTGCTCAAATGGCATCGTAAATAGCCTACATTGTATATACAGAAATTGTAGTAGGCCAACGGTAGCTGTGCTAGGAAGTGAACAAAATGTAAACGATCTAATCTAAATTTCAAACGATTTTAGTAGCAACTATACACAGTATAATTTCATATTTCATATACATACATATAATTCCTCCATTCTTGATCAACGATAATCTTGAGAAAATTGTTTCTATCAAAATCAACAATAAATTATTATTAAAATCTATAAAAGCAATAAAAAATAAAATTACATTCGATTTTCACATCGATGGGAAATAAAATTTTGTGATTCATTGCAATGTAATCATTTTCTAATTGTTTGGGATTTTATCTCAGCGCGACTTTGGGATAATTGGTGTCAAGTTATATTTGAAGATATTGATGCTTAATATTAATTTATAGTCGACCGTTAAAATGTTAATAAATATTGTTATTGCATTTGAAACATTTATAGGAAGTATAGTGGTTTTATGTACTTTTGGTTTTTTTTTTTTTTGTTGTCTTCTTAGTTTTTATTATTATACGGAGTAATGAAAATTGTATTTTAATTAACTTTGTATTTACTCTCGAAAAATAAAGAATAAACAAGTACATAGTAGAAAATGACGAATGTTTATGTTTATGCAATCAGTAATGATTTTGTCTTGAGCCACGGTGAATTTTAAACTTGTAATACCAGTGGCCGGCAAATTGCGGCTTGTGAGTGACATGCGGCTTTTGGCTACTTGAGTGCGGCTCTTCCACAAATGACGTGTTTAAAATTTTAATATGTAGTACATATTTTAATACAATTTTTAATCAGTCAGTGTGTGTAGATACAGGGTGGACGGAAACCTGGTGCACAGATAAATTAAATTAAATTAAAGTTTGCGATTAAAAATTAAATAATCTTAACCCTTTTGCGGACGCTGACTGCAATTGCAGTGATGGTGAGGGTTTCTAGTGGGCCGTCACTGCAATTGTAGTTTATGGTAAATTTGTAATCAAAATTTTCAAACATATATATTACAATCCATTTTTTCGATCACTACAATTGCAGTTCGAATTTTTTTCTCTAGTTATTTAATATTGTATAGTCAGTTTAAACACCTATAGATTAGGGTTTAATATCTATAGTAACAAACAATAACTGGCTTTCTGGGTAGATTTATGAAATTCTTGCGTCCGCGAAAGGGTTAAGGATGCTGGAATTGTTTAAACTTGCTCAAAGTTTAATTTAGTTACTAATGAAAAAACTACATTAAATATTTGTTCAGTTGATCGAAAAACGTCATTAATAGCGGATTTCATATAACTTGTGATATTTTTAGTGCGTCATTTTTTAAAAGGTTGAGTGGCAACCTCGATAAAAAACGTCATAGATTTTCTAAAAAAAACCACTATAATATTATTGTTTTAAAAAAAGTCAAAATATTTAAATAGTTCGACTTTTTCTTCTACTTCATCTCTAACTCTCCATCTCTTGCTAACTCCGAATAGCAGTAGTTCTGAATGGAACACTAATGGAACGTTTTAGGACCAAATTTTAATTCTCTTTTAAGTTTTTTTTGCTTCCAAGAAAATGCTCCGTTACCCCGATAGGACATACCATACTAAATTACTATAAAGTATCCATTTTCTCACAATTCTTACATAAAATTGAAAAAGGGTGGGGAATGGGTAGGAGAATGGTGGGGGAACAGTTTAGTATAGAAGTCACGTAGATTTTACTTTACTTTTACAACCTTTTTATACCCTTATGATGAATCAAGGGTATTATAACTTGGGTACGGAGTTTGAAACGCCCCTTAATAGTCATCGTAGAAAAAAAATTGTCTTTCACCATTGTCTTTCTCGTGAAATTCTAAGTCGAAATATGCATGTCCGTCCATCATGTCTGTTCATGATGAAGATTTCGGCCAAACTGCAGAAGCTATAAAGCTGACATTTTGACAGTTTATTATGTACTCCTAGAGTAATAGACCAAAAAGTTGTACGACCTACCGTTACAGCGCTGCAATTAATTTTATTAAATTTTTAGGGTTCTTAATCATTTACTGGAAAAATATTTAGACTACGGAAAAAATGAATATGACAAAAATGATAGAGAACAAAAAAATGAAGATTTAATTAATAGACTAAAAAGTTCCACGAAATACCGTTATGGCGCTGCAATCAATTTCATGTCATTTCTAGGGTTTTTAATGATTTGTATTCAATTTACCCAATTATATTTATTGTACAGACAAAATAGACACAGATAAAGTTGTAAATAATAGTTGTAAGTACTCATACTGGTATATTATAATCGAAGTAGCCAATTATTCCTTCTTTACTGGTTAATATTGGTAACACATGTTTTAAATATATTTCATAACTTATCTTTAATATGTACTTAGGGGAGAATGGGGATAGTTGGGTCACTTTTCAGTATATGATTTTTAAAAGTATGATCGCTATGATATACCGAATTGGTTTAATTTTTTTAATTAATTTTATTTATGTTTTCTAACATAAAAAATAATTGTAAGTACTAAAGATGTATAATACTAATATAT
>JANSTT010013286.1:0-22965 GCA_026745375.1 Platyura marginata | reverse complement strand
AATTAACATGCCAGAGAAAAACATTTTCATGTTTTACCCCAGTCGGATTTGAACCCGGGACCTCCCGCTCCAAAGGCGACCACTCAATTCACTGAGTCATTTGGTCGGTGACGTATGAGGATATTTATACGGACTTTTTGACGTTCCTTAATATTCACCGAAGACAAAAACAGTTTTACCACCATATTCTTTGCCATGCAATTTTAAGTCCCATCTCCGGTCGTCTGTAATTAAGATCTCGGTTGAAAAAGTGTTCATTAAGTACTTCTATGAGTTAAATGTTTATTATTTTTGAAGCACATCAAACAACGTATAGGGGAGATGGGGGTACTGTGCCTCATTGTCGTATAGGTAAACCATTCATTTACTCGAAATATATTCGGAATAGAGAAAAAATGAATATGACAAAAATGATAGAGAATCAAAAAATAAAGATTTTATTTATATATCAAAAAGTTCGCCGAACTACCGTTATGGCGCTGCACTCAATTTTATATATATTATTTATTTCCATTAATTATTACTCCCATAAATACATCTGAATGCATCCATTTTCATAATTGATTGTCGAGCTATGTTTTTAAAAAAAAAAAATACCCCTGAAGAAATAAGCAGTCGAGAAGCACTCACAAATTTTGGGTAATCACAAATATATCCAACGTACAACGAAAAAGATACTTTCAGCCTTGAGTTACGCCTAAATTAGATGTCATAAAATGTTATCCCAAATGTACGGATATCCTTTTCATAAAATAACTCCACCATGTGACACAATCCGTCATTTATCAAGATTCAATATAAGACAAGATGACAATCACCGTTCATGTTTAATCAAAGCAATGTTAATTCAATAATGTAACAGAACAACCCTTCATAAAAGCAAATTATTTGGAATAAATGCAACCCCTCCCGGCCATTTGAATATATACTAAACACGCCACTGAAAGCCACTATCGTTCCATTTAATTTCCGTACACATACCACACAGTGTTTGACAAAATATCATCCACCGAAATTCCATTGGTATATTTTTATCCCCTAAAGCCTAAAGCCTAAACAAAAAACAAAAACAAAAAAAAAATATATAAAACTTGTCTATTTCTAATTGAACAAAGGACACTAATCAGCAAAAATAGATAAAAAGGACATATTGTTTATGATACCGATATATCGGGCTATTCACGCCTAAAAGCGTCATGCAACATGTAAACCGGAGTCCATTTATACATACATACATATGTACAACATACCTGCCGTTTGATAGTCATTTTATTATCGTCGACACGTAATGCATATGTATGGATATGGTAATGGCATTCAAACATATACTAACAATTACCCCTTTGCCTTTTTGCCCTTTTAATTAGGGACACCCCAAAAAGAACGAAAAAAAACCCTTTTACCCTATTTATTCAATAGACTCTCTCTCTCTTTCTGTACAATTTACATCCATTCATTATTATATAATATCCAAAAAAGCTTAGCGAGAGAGAGAGTGTGAAGCGTTGTTTTTGGTACCTACTCCATATATATATAGCTAAAGGTAATATACATACACCCATCTCTCAATTTACACGGTAGATACGTTCCACGATAAATCCGTGTAAATCTAAATCGTGTAAAACGAGATACAACATTTTAACGAGTGCGTTCAATAATGGAAATAAAAGATTTTTTTTTTAAATTTACAAACCGTGTAAAAACGAAACCGTGTAAAACAAGTACCGTGCAAATCGAAAGACTGGTGGTATGTACATATATATATATATATATATATAACACGGTAGATAGGTTAAAACATAATTATGTGTTGTACGAAACCGTGTTGTAGGAGACTAAGAGCAAGTACATACATTTTTGCAATTTTCTTATCGTGTTAGAGTGAAAACGTGCTATAGTTTAGCGTGTTATACGAGAATTTTCACAATTTTCCTTTCATGTTAAAGAAAAACCGTGTTGTAGGAGACTAAGAGCGAGTACATACATTTTTGCAATTTTCTTATCATGTTAGAGTGGAACCGTCCAATAGTTTACCGTGTTATACGAGAATTTTTACAATTTTCCTTTCGTGTTAGAGAAAAACCGTGTTGTAGGAGACTAGCGAGTACATACATTTTTGCAATTTTCTTATCATGTTAGAGTGAAACCGTCCTTTAGTTTACCGTGTTATACGAGAATTTTCACAATTTTACTTTCGTGTTAGAGTAAAACAGTGTTGTAGAAGACTAAGAGCAAGTACATACATTTTTGCAATATTCTTATCGTGTTAGAGTGAAAACGTGCTATAGTTTACCGTGTTATAAGAGAATTTTCGCAATTTCAATTTTCGTTATATAGTGAACTGTGTTGAACGAGAATAAGAACAAGTATATAGGTTTTTGCAATTTTCTTATCATGTTAGAGTAAAACCGTACTATAGTTTACCGTGTTAAATGAGAATTTCCGCTATTTTCTTTTCGTGTTAAGAGATAGACCATGCTTGAGGAGGCATACCTGTATATATATGTTACGTAATATATTATTCATAATAAATTGTACCAAAAATCTCGTTTTCTTTATTAACATAAATATCTCCTGTGGAGAAAGTGGAAAAATTACCCCCAAAAGGAAGAAAAAAAGACGAGAAAAAAGAAAAAAGAAAAGAAAAAAGAAAACCTCAAATAAATATTATAGCAAAATAATATTAAAATTAAATTATACACCAAATTTCTTCATTTAAAATTGGGTTTGCGTGTTTCACGTGCGCGCACATCAACGAAAATATAATTAATTCACGTGGGTAACGCCGCAAACGCTAAGCTTCTGCGATATCTACTACTATACCTAACTTTTACTCTATATACAATGTACAATGTACATAACATAGGTACAGCTCCAGAGCACGGTAATACACCACATAATAATCATAATAATTTTGAATGAAGTGAAATTTCCTGTAATTTATTTACATGTAAGGGCGGGTTTGTATCACACCAGAAAGTTATGTAATTCAGGAACATTTCGTTGGCAGCCCTTTATCTATTTCTAGACTATAGTTAGAGGCTGGTGTATTTGTATAATGTACAATGCCAGAGATTTCTTTATTTTTTTTTTTTTTTCTCATTTTCATCTCTTCTCCTCCACAAATATTCCTGCTGCCGTTCGCGTTTTATCAATGTTGGTAACTATATTGCGCAATATATTTATAAAAGGAAAATGGTATGTGGTTCGTATGTGTATATTAAAGGAAAATATGAAAATTGTTTTCCTTGGAAAATGTGTAGTGTATACATATAGGTACAACCTACCTGTGTGCATGATATATGTGTATGTCAGAAATCACGCCATTAAGATGCAAAAAAATCTTTTCTTTTTTCGTGTTTGGGGAGGACTACATCCCATATACATATAGAGCGAGTTACGTGAACATTTAACTTTTCTAGCTTTTTGCTGGATTTATGTTAGAAATGTTGAAAATGTTGAAAATTTATCTGATGAAATATTTAGAAGTATAGGGAAGACCGGGACAGGTTGATACATGGTGAATGTATAGTTAAAAACTTTTTCTTATTTTTTTTTTTTAAATTTGGCAATTTGATATATGCATGAATGTAGTAGAATGTGCTTCAGTTGGGTGCGAAATGTTAATCGTTTCGATTAGAAGTTTTTTTTTTGTTTTTTATTTTACAGATGAACACATTTCAATTCAGGTAGAGAAGTCGAGCATAATAGTGTAAGTGAATAATAGTTGTGTTGTTGACAGTGGCGGTTCGTGAGAATTTTTGTTCACATAATCCTGAGATTATTTAAAAAAAAAAAATTACCTACGTCATTTTGATGGTTGGTTGATGGAAATTGACGCTTTTCTGAAAATTCACCCAATTTTGAACTTTTTTTCATAATATTTTAAGTTTTTAGCATTTTTTGCGAAATAAATTTTTTGGAAAAAATTAACCCTTTGAACATGAAAGGGTTAACCAAAAAAAAAAATTAAATTCAACTAAAACTGTTCAGGGAGACATTCTTTATGTTGTTTTGTGAATTAACATATTTTAAAAATTAAACCCTTCAAAGGTACCATTAGACCTTAAAGGGTTAACGTTATAATATTTTAAAATTTAAACCCTTCAAAGGTACCATTAGACCTTAAAGGGTTAACGTTATAAAATTTTAAAATTTAAACCCTTCAAAGGTACCATTAGACCTTAAAGGGTTAACGTTTTCAAAAAATGAAAAATTTACGAAGGGATTTATAATTAAATTCTAAGAACAGTGAGTAGTCTTTTAAAATGTTTTGCTTAACCCTTTCACGTTTAAAATGTATAGACCTTAAAGGGTTAACTTTTTCCAAACAAATTATATGGTAAAAAATACTGGAAATTTAAAATTATTTTTTATTTTCATCCATCAAAATTAGCTAGGTTTGTTGTTTTGATCAGATCAATAATAATTGGCGAAACGTGAACAATATTACAGGGGGGGGGACAAATTTTAATAATTTTTTTACTGCGTTCGATTCTGAAAATTGAAAGCGAAAAATATTTATGTCGATTGCCACTATCCGGTTTCGTCTATCTTATCCTAATCTTCTATGTATCCAGATAATTTGTGATTAAACCAAAAAAAAAAAAAATCTTCTTTGGTAGATAGGTCAAAGATTTCCTGAATAAAACATGACTAGTTGCCTGTAGAATGTTAAATGTTATAAAAGGTTTCAGGAATATCCGACTGTCAATAGCTTTTGACATCCGCTTGTTTATATTGTTAATATTGTTCTTTTTGTTGTTCAAACAAGTCAAAGACTCAACAAAAGTAAAAGTCCTTTATATACATATATATATATATACATTATACATATATATGATTTTGGACTGCTACATATGGCATAGAAGCAAAGTATGCCACCTACCTATCTATCCATTCAAGAAATGTTGTTTCACATTCCATGAAAACCCCAATTGATATACATATACATATATACATATATATACATTTATAGATAGATGTAGTTGTAGTATCTATAGCAGGAATTTCCACTTTTCTCAAACATTTATATCAAAGAAGAATATTTCATTAAAGATTATTTCCTTTAGAAATTACATCGGAAATTACTTCTTTCAACATTAAAGTAATTGAAGAAATATTTACCACTCTTGAACTCTTCGTATATTATATGTACATGTATGTATGTGTGTAAAGATATAGGATGCTGACCCAAAAGTATCTTCCTGACACAATAAAATCGATTTGATACTGGCATACCGAATAGAACGAACATTACAAAAGGAAATTCTATTAAGAGGTTCTTCGGAAGAAGTTTTCAAGTTCAGTGAATCGTGCGTGGGAAGTAATTTTTTTTTTTTTTTTCGTTGACATTTTTATTTGCTATATGTGATAAAATCATTGATTCTAATATATCTATAGAGATGAGGACACCATTGAATTAGTTTATTTTGTTTTCGGGAATAAATATCCATATTTGATGGTTGGATGTTGTAAGTACGAGTCCAGTGTTCACGCAATCCCGAAACACGACATCGGCAAAAGTTTAGCTACTCATCTACGCTTATATCGTAAAATTAATTTTTTTTAGCGTTCAAAGACTTCCTTTTTAGGGTGTTCTAAAATTATTTAATTATATTATAATTACATTCAAAAGTTCTACTTTCATATTGATATCGGCTCTTTGGTAATATTTTTATTTATGATATGGTTCTGTCACAAAGTAGAACCGAAAAGAGAACCGACAGACGAATATATTCTACATTTTGAATGAGGTGAAAGCTCAACACACTGTGTACAGTTATATAAACTATACCTCCCAATACAGATATATGGTTCTTATTTTATGTAGAACCTGTCGAAACGATTTATTGTGCAGGAGTAGTTATTGCCAATTGTTAGGAATTTATGGTGAATTATTTCTATTTATTTTAGAAATTGGGATCAATTTTGCCTGATACTGAAACTGAAAATGATACCAAAACTGAAACGGAAACTGGAACTAATACTGAACCACCAAAATAAAAAAAAATGATAAATTGCGCCCCAGCAGATTGTACTATTTGCGCTACTATTTAATTTAATAAGAAAATCTTCTTAAATTGGTTTGATAGCAATTTGATGGGGAAAATTCTTATTATTAATTGAGGGATTGATTTTTAAATATTTTATAAGTAAAATTTTATTTCCCATCTTTTTTGTCTTATTAACTTTTTTCGATTTTCTAACAAAATATCGGGAAAATCTCAATATATGTTCAAAGATCAAAATTAGGTATTCTGCAAGCCAATTGTTCTATGGCTCATTTCTTCGATTCGATAGGTCAGTGGTTTCCAAACTTTTTCGATTTTTTCGAATATTTATAAGTCACAAATCGTATGAAGGAAAGAAAAAAAAACAGAAAGAATGAAGGAGAATGATAACCAATTTTAAAACGTATATAAAAAACAGTAAAGAAGGAATAATTGGCTTCGCTAAATATAATATATCAGTCAATAACTACTTGATTATTATCTATGGATTTGTCCGCGACTATTTTATGTGTGCAACAAAGTAATCAGTAATTAGTAAATTGAATGCAATTGATTTAAAACCTTAGAAATTATATAAAATTGATTGTAACGCCATAACAGCTGGTCATGGAACTTTTTGGTCTCTGAATGAAATCTTCATTATTATATTCTCTATCATTTTCGTCATATTCATTTTTTCCGTAATCCAAATATTTTACGAGTAAATGATTAAAAACACTAAAAATTAAATTAAATTGATTGTTGCGCCATAACGGCTGTTCGTGGAACTTTTTGGTCTATGAATGAAATCTTCATTTTTGTATTCTTTATAATTGTTGTGATATTCATTTTTTCTACATTCCGACCAGCTTTCGAGTAAACGATACAAATTTTGTGCACACTATACCACAGACTCCCTTATACATATTGTCCGATTTGGTAAAAAAAACAATAAAGAAATATTGTTCTAATATCTATAAATAAACATTGTTATACACACAATTCGCATTTTAATATATTTTAAGTTAAAAATATATGAAAAACAAATTAATGAAACTGTTCGAGTTTTCGAGGGTGACGTGTTCGAGTTTTCGATATTTTCATATAAGTAAAATTATGTTTGACTTTTCGAACGTTTGAGTTATCAAGATTCTACTGTATATATATATATATATATATATTTATAAAATAAATGATAGAAGTTTATTCTCACTGCGTACTATCGTCGACCATTATAATTAATCGAGACCAATTCCAACGGCTCTATCATACCGAAATTGTTATCAATTAATCTTATGGCCAAGATACGTATTTTAACACACGTTACACATTTTTAGCTAATCTTATAAATTTGAATACTGCGTGACCTTATTATGTACATACCAACAAGAAAAAAAACAAAACAAATAAATAAAAGAATTCCACATTCATTATCATCCCTTAGAGGTGACATTAAAATTAATTTTTTATTCACTAAAACCATTGATAGCAAAAAGAAGTTTCCGCTCTGTTTTCGTTTCCTTTTTGTATTCATTATACATAAGTATGAATCTCGAAAAAAAGGGGATCTTTTTCTATATTTATGTAGGGGAGAACGGGACAAGTTGGCGAGATTAAGTCTAAATCATAATTTATCATATATTTTATAATTTTCAATTACAGTGAAACCTGGTTTTGTGCGGTAGAGAGGGACCGCGTTAAAAAAAAACCCCCACAAAAAAAGACTCCCCAGCAGAGGCGAAGCGTGAGCTTTTTTCCAGAGGAAGCTGTAACAAATAGTAACACACATATTCCCTTTACCTAAGAGAAGCACAGCGTTTTAGGTTCTTAGGACTATTCGCCTATGTACCCCAAACCCGGGGTAAGATGGCCGACCTATTGGGGTAAGATGGCGTACTATCGAATGATAGGCAGTTTTTGTGGAAACTTTATAACTTTGGTAATAGTTGAGATATTTTGACAAGTGATAGCTTTTTAGAAAGATAAAATTCCATAGATTTCTGTATTTATCGGGTATTTCATAGATTACCAAGATCGTAATCGCCATCTTGTCCCAGCCATCTTACTCGCGGTGTTAAATTTTTATTAATTTGATGTATAAAAAACCATCTTAACCACACGTTCGCCATCTTACCCCGTTCTCCCCTACATATAATACAGAATTAAAAGAAGGGAAAATGCTATTAAATGGATACGATGGGAATGCAAGTAATTAAAAGAGTTGGAGAATTTTTCCCATCTTTATACACATAAGTACAGAAAGAGTTAAGTATTTAGTAGATAGTACTGGTGTCGTCCCCCAGAGTTGAATCTCTAATTTTTAGAAAAAACATTTTCCACAGCATGAACTCTGAACATTAGATAAGGGAGCGATGTGTACTCTTATATATGTATGTGTGTGTGTGTATAAGAGTAATTTTATTATCAAAGTTGTAAATGTTCTATCTTTTTTCATTTCATCACCAGTATTTAGCTAAGTAATTAATTTAGATGTGCATAAACTGTCGTAAAAACAAAATTTTAATTTCGTTTTTTTTTGTTTTTGTTTTATTTTGTTTTGTTTTGTTCTTTTTATTTTATTTATCATTTAAAATTCATTCTCGTTTGGCCTTCATTGAAAAATTAAATTTCTTTCGGTTTTTTTTACTTCGCCTTCATTTTTATTTCTATACGTAACTTTTTTATTATCTCCCAAAAGTGATTCAACCCCTTTTTTCCTTTTTTTTTTGTTTTTTTTTTTTTTGTTGCTTGCTCAAAAACATCCTCCTTTGTCCTCAATTTCATTATCTCTGAATATTTATTGAGAGAGTAATCATAGGACGAAAAACACTGTGACCAAAAAATAGTCGAAGACACACACACACACACACATAGGGAAAAAAACGGTGTTTTTTTTTTGTTCTTCCTTCTATTGGGGGTGTCAATCAACAACCTGAAAATGTTACCGTCTACAATATTATATTGTCTCTATAATATACGAAAATGATGACAGTTCGGTTTTTTTTTTTTGTCTTTGCTATGTTTTTTTTTTGTCTTGGAGACGTTTTTCGGATATTCGCATTATGAATTTTTTTTGTTTTTTTGTTTTTTTTTCCTTGTTTTCTTGAAGAGAGCGAGATCGTATCGAAATTTTTGTGTTTGCATTTCAGAGATAAGTTGTTATATAACGACAACCCTCATGTTGGTTTATGAGGGTAGAGCTTTGAAACAAAGAGCTATTAAGGGTATATTGCATGAAGTTTATGTGTTACAGTGTGCTGAGTTTTTAACTTTTGTGTGTGAGATGGTGGGGGTGGGGAGAGGTTGGGTAGGGGGTTGGTTTTTTTTTCTTTATATAGTAGTACAACATGTATACATATTACAGATTATATACAAATGTATTGGATATTTAAATTCAGCAAAGCTTCTATCAATTTTGTAAATTTTTTTTTTTTTTTCTCAAAAATAAATATTAAATGAAAAAATACTTCAGATATTTCTTCAAAAAATATTAATAAAAAAAAAAAAAAAACAATCGCTTTTTATAAATATTTTGCGACGTTATTTGGTTCAACTATTACTGATGGAGAGAGTCAATTCAATATTTACATTAGTTTTTTTTTTTTTTTGTATTTAATGCGTAGATAATTTATTACGTATATCTTATGACGAATACAACAACAACAACAACAAAAAAACGCAATCAATCATAATTGTGACTTTTGACATATGATAGTCCTATATAAATTGAAATCTGCAGGTATATCTATAGATGTGCGGTGTGGTGTGTATAAAAAGAAAAGCTGCTAAGTAAAGCTACACGGCTTCCACACTAAATTATCTTTCTCCCACCATTCGCCCCCATTTTTCTATTTTTCTCCACCTTTCCTCCACCCTTCCCTAATCTTCTTCACTGTTTCTCTGACATTCCCTCGTTACTCCACCATTCTCACACCATTTTCCTACTTTTCCCCACCTTCCTTCTATTTTTTGCACCCTTCCTCTACCATTCTTCCTTCCTGCACCAGTCCCTTACCTTTACCCACCATTTTCCTACCTTTCCTCACCTTTAGCCTACTCTTTCCCACCTTTCCTCTACCATTCCCCTTTCCTCAACCATTCCCTCTTCCTCCACTATTCCCCCTTCCTCCACCATTCCCCTTCCTCCACCATTTCCCTTCCTCCACCATTCCTCCTTCATCCACCATTCACCCTTCCTCCACCATTCCCCTTCCTCCACCATTCCCCTTTCCGTCACCATTCCCCCTTTCTCCACCATTCCACCTTCCTCCACAATTTCCCCTTCCTCCACCATTACCTTTTTCCACCATGTTTCTACTTTTCGTCACCTTTATCCTACTCTACCCCATCCTTTCTCTACTATTTACACTTCCTCCACGATTCCCTTACCTTTTCCCACTATTTTCCTACCTTGCTTCACCTATACCCTACTCTTCCCCACCCTTCCTCTACCATTCGCCTAGCTTTTCCCACCATTTTCCTACCTTTCCCTACTTTTCCTCACCAGTCCCCCCAATATTTTTACGATTAAAAATGTCCAAAACGTGCACATTTCACCAAAAATTTTGTAAAAAAAAAGTGAAAACAAAGCTTTAGTGTGGAAGCAAAATGGGAATCCTATTTTTTCACATATACATACACGCACAGAAGGGGTGGTGAGATTGTTCATACGAAAAAATTGGAAATATGACACGAAAAATAAATTTGTCTTTTTGAAATGTCTCGATGTACATATGGATTTAATGTATGTAATATTTAAATGTCATCAAAGGTTACAAGATATTTACACAACAATTTTGATCTAAAAATAAATTTTTGTTACAGAGTGTACATTGTACAAAGTACAATAAATTCAAGGTTCTATCATAGGACCTGAATGTATTTTATATTATTTATTAATGATTTGTGGACAAAATGGCATTAAGATGCAAACGAAAGTATGTGTCATTAAACGACGAAGTGATGAAATTGAGTCTATGAGAAAAAGGCAGTTCAGTCAAATATCGAGAATGCAAGAAAAATTTGAACTTATGAAAATGTTATATGACATGCTATTTATAAGGTATATTTGAAGAAAAATATATAGAAAAATTAGTGGTAAATGGTTGATATTTAAAAGTTTTTAGCATTTTTTGCGAAATAAATTTTTTCAAAAAAATTAACCCTTTAAGGTCCATCCATTTTTAACATGAAAGGGTTAACCAAAAAAAAGTTTTATGTTTTCTGTGCGTTAATATATTTTTAAAAGTTAACGCTTTAAAAGAAACCATTTGGACCTTAAAGGGTTAATATTTTCTAAAAAATAAAAATTTACGAAAGCATTGACAATTAAATTCTGAAAATGATGAGTAGTTTTTAGAACATTTTTGGTTAACCCTTTCATGTTCAAAATGTATGAACCTTAAAGGATTTACTTTTTCCAAAAATTTTATTTGGCAAAAAATGCTGCAAATTCAAAATAATATAAAAATACAAAATTTCAAAATCATATCTTTAATAATAAGAAAGTTCAAAATTATGTCAGTTTTTTAAAAAACCGGCCAAAAAACAGTCAAGATGTTCGGTGTCTCACCAAATTTTTTTACGGTTTCTTTCATCAAAATGACGTAAAAAAAATAGTCTCATGATGATGGGATCAATAATTCTCACGCTGCGCCACTGGTGAAAACACAATAATGATTATGGGGTACGTACACACCCCAGGTGTTATCGATTTTGACCTACTATTACTCCTATACTACCGAATCGATTTTGATAGTTTTTTTTTTTTGAAGACGTGGAATGACGCTATTTGACTATATCTAGGAAGGAATTTAAGATAGCTGTAAGTGTATTGAAAGTGATTCAAAAAATAGAACCTCTGGGTAGCGCAAACACCCCTGGTACCGGTTTGAAGGTTAATAATTTTTTCTCTTTCTCAATTTTGAACTTGGACTGACCATGACCAAGTAATTTAGAAATAATAATTTTTTTTAGTGGACTCATTTTAATTTAATTAAATTTATAAAAAAATTGCAAAACAATTGTAAGGTTTTTATTCAAAAATTGACTAATTCATTAATTTGTACACTAAACTAAGCGTCTCTACACTCTATTTTAAATGAAGCAGTTAGATACCGTTCATAACCCTGGCCAACACGAACAATTAGTCATATTTTTATGCTCAAAATCTCAAGATTACTCTTTAATTAGGTAAAATGGTCTTAATAGCCACCGTTGTATATTAAGATTAGGCAATAAAAAATATAATTTTTTTTTTTTTGACAAATCTCGTATAATCAACACTACTGGTGAACTGGTGAACTGGTCTGGTCTGACCGACTATACACGATGTATGATGTTAAAAAAAAAAAATTATCCCGGGGGCCATAAACATTAAAAATTACTATGTAAGCCAATGTATGCGGTTCGTATAATACATAATAATCACAAACAAGCATATTTAATTTTAATGAGCCAATAAATAAAACATAAAAACATATAATTTTTTTTTTTTGTATTTTTTTTTTGTATTCACGGTGTATAATCCAATGGTTTTAGTTGAATTAACTTCTACATCCTCTAAACATGGAACTCTGTGCGTCGCAGTTCTTAATTTTAACATATGGATGGCAATAAAATACTTGAATAATTACGGCAGTTAAGTTTCAGTGACGAAAATTACCCAAAACAACGAACGAAACATATGTGTGTGTGTGTGTTTAGCATGTAGCTGTTTGATGTGTGGTAGATTTTTTGGACAACACTAACATAAATTAGATTGACATGTCAATATAGTGAACACAAATAATAAGGAAACCACCAAAAATAGGGTTACCCAAAACAAATTCTATTTTCAAATGATCTGCTGGGGGGGGAGAAGGCGAAATGTCTAAAAATAGACTTAAATAGGTAATAATGTCCAAAATAGAACAATATCCGGAGAATATGATTCTAACCTCAATCCCCTTGATCAACATGTGGCCGTGTATATATTCTTGTTCCGTTTAACCCAAGTGACCGTGGCCCAAAATCGATATAACTTTATGCAGAGGCTACGTTTGGGATTTAATTAGTGGGGATAATTTTTTATTTTCTTTAACTGTGGAGGTTTGGCGTCAGAGCGAGGGGTGCAAAAATGCCCCAGTCACGTTCGTGGTCACCAGGCAGCTGGTGATAAATGACGTATCGCGTCCAACATATCATTAACGTAAAAAATAGGTCAAATAGTAATTAGTGGGGGCTTATTTAAAAAAAAAAAACTTACGTCAATTTGACAGATGAAAATGAAAAAAATTGTGTTCGATCTGTTGACTGGTTTTTTTTCGGTAAATTTTTTATTTCCAATATTTCTTGCAGGTCAACCGTATGGAACAGCATAAACTACGATAAACCACGATAAAGTAACATCATTGGGCAGAATGTCCCAACCCCTTTAAACCCCCGCCATACAAATTCTTTGTAAACAATGTGTTTTGTCATACTAAAAAACAACATTTCGAAAAAATTACGAATACGAAAAAGTTTTTTATTTGTTGTAGGGCATATTAGGGTGTAACAGATTATAGTAATTTGTTAACCCTTATAGAACCCCCCCCCCATACTAAAATGCAATCAAATGGCAATTTTATCACAATTCTTCTATGAAATTGGGACAAAATTGTAAATACAAAGAAGTTTTTATTTGTTGCATAAAAGGAGGTTGCCATTTTTGACCCACTGTTAACCCTGACAGGACCCACCATACTAAATTACAATAAAATGGCAATTTTCTCACAATTCGTATATGAAATTGAAAAAGAGGGAGGGAGGTTACCGTTTTTGATCCACCGTTAACCCTTATAGGACCCAGCATACTAAATTATTATAAAATGGCAATTTTACTCACAATTCGTATATGAAATTGAAAAAGAGGGAGGGAGGTTAACATTTTTAATCCACCGTTAACCCTTACAAGACCCACTATACTAAATTACTATAAAATGGCAATTTTCTCACCATTCTTATATGAAATTGAAAAGAGAGATATCAAGGAGAGGGGTTAATAGTGGGAAAAGGATAGGGGTGGGATAGTTTAGTATGAAAGCCGTCTTAGCTTTACTTAGCAGCCTTTTTTCTAACAAATATAAAATCTTTATTGGTATGGTCTAAGAATATCGATCAGATATGTACAGACGAGTATACTTTTGGCCCAAAAAAAAAACGTACCATAACCAAAACATATGTGTGGCCCTAACTTTCGAAAGCTTTGGCTGAACCGAAAAGTTTCGTATTATAATTTTACAAAATCCACAAAAGTTATTATAAACACAAATGTTTGACTGCCAGGCAGGTAACCGAGGACTGACAAGTTACCGAAAATCTTGAAACTTCAAAAACTTAATTTTCGTTAAATGTAAACATTAATTGAACGTAATTTATTTTCTAAACAAAAACTTTGACGTATTACATTACATAAACTTCACATTTAAATACCCTCAACCAAAAAGCCCTATGTACTTCTATACTCGTACCTACGGAAACTTCTATTTAATATTACCTCAATAACTCATTAAACTTTACAATTTGACCAACAATATGACCATTGTGAACATCTGGATGCTGACGCTGAAATATCAAAGGTAAAATCTAAGAATATATAAAGGAATATAAATGCCTCTCTCACCCCTTTTATTGTATATGTAATAAAAGGGGTGGTAGATTTTACATAATATATGTTGATTGTGTGTTTATGTATAAAATAAAATAGTGATTTATGGTTAAGACTATGGATATATGTACATACATATAGAGTTAAACAATCCCTATGCTCAGTCAACCACCACACACATACTTATGTAATGTACTGTACATACATACATATATAATATATGTAGTATTGATCTTTGAAATATAGATAGTTATGTTTCTCAGGTGACATTACATTATAGAAAACGCACCATATATACATACATATGTAGTATGTACATTAGAATTGTTGTTGTTATTTTAACTTTGTTGATTGAATTGAATAAATGTTGTTTATGGTACGCATAACATGCAAGGAAAATTTATGTTGAAAACAATTGACTGTAATTAAGTTTTTATTACAAAAAAAAGGGTCTCGACAATAACACGTAAAGCACGCTTAAAGGGTAAACGGACAAAATCCCACTCGGACAAATCTCCCCCCCTGACAAAATTCTCCCCTGCCAAAATTTCCCCCTTACAAAATTCTCCCCTGACAAAATTTCCCCCTGACAAATTTCCTCCCTGACAAAATCTCCCCCCTGACAAAATCTCCCCCTGACAAAATTAACTCACTTCCTATAGAAGTGTTTTCGATTTATTGCACAGGTCGGTGGTCGCTGGATATTTAATTCTGCTGATCTCTGGAATATATACTGGGATGTTTTTGGGATATTTGGGATTATTTTGGGATATTCTGGGATATTTTCAGAACTTTTAAAATTCAATAAAGATTTTTAATGAACAGTAGGACATTGGAACTATCTATAAATATTTTTTGGAATATTTATCATATTTACATTCAATGTCGAACAACTTATTCGAATAAATACTAATAAATTCAAATTCATTATTATTACTTTATTACATTTATACGCTGTAGATAATAAAATGGTTAATGTTTTTATTCGAGGACAAGACGTTCGAACAAGCATTTGTACGGTCACTTATTTACATGACAAAAAAAAACGTCGACAAAGTTATTCGAATAACATATTTTCTGTAATTGTTTTTTATGTTTACTGTGATGTTTTGATGACGAACCCACATATTTCCATATATTTTTTTTTTCCTTCTTCATCAACAAAATGTCAATTATGTGAGTATGCACATAATAATGTAATATAAAATGGAGAAAAACAAGAATCACCATGGTACCCAAAATGAATTGTTTTTGACTGGTAATACAACACTCTTTGAGCAAACAAAAACAAAACATGGTCCGCATATTCCAGTAGCAAACAAAAGTGTAAAAAAGGAAAAAAAAAAATAAATAGAAATAAAAGTATTTTCCACTTTTTTTTCCTCTCTGTGTCCTTACACAGGCTGTCAATCTGTCATAAAGCCATAAATGCCATGTCATGCCACCTTATCCATATAATATTGAATTATCTTTTTATATATCCAGAAAAAAAAAACAAAAAAAAAAAAAAAAAACGTGATGAGTAGATAAATGAAACTGATATTCCCTCTATATATACAATACGCGCGAGATAGCTTTTTTTCAGGGTTGCTTATCCCATTTTAATTTAGACATCCTCTCTCTCTCTCCCTTCTCGCACCTATAACGAAATTTATACAATTAAATATCCTAATTGAATGAAATTTTGTATATATGTATATACTACACAGTGGGTTTACACACCTCGACAAAAAAAAAAAAATTAAATTCCGGGAGAAAATCTCTACTGGAAAAACCCCTCGTCTAAATTAAATAACGTGTTGGGAATTTTTATTGGGAATCTGATAACCTCTTTCCACGTTTTTTTTGTGTATTCTTCTTCTTCTTTTTCGTCTTCCATCTATTCAATTTGTGCTTGTTCGTTCTATCGGCCTTCTATTTATTATAGGAGTTGCATGAAGTTATACTATATAGAATAGAGTATCGCACGTATAGATAGATATATGGGATACTTCTCGTTTATATATATATATATATATATATCTACTATCATTCTGGGTGTTTGTATAGTCTATGTGCGAGGAAAACCAAACCAACCGTGAAAAATTAGATAAATTTCGGTGTTATTTTTCTTATAGAATTGGATGAAAAATGCTTACGCAAGAAACATGCCTTCCCATATACCTCTCCACACATATATATATATATATATATATTAGGGTGGTCCGAAATGACAATTTTTTTTATATAGGGTCTCAATTCCCCCCCTCTTTTGTATTTTTTGATTTTTCAAAATTTTTATTTTAAATGGTGCCAATGGAGATCGGAAATTGGCCATGTAAAATCGCCAGGGGGGAAAAATCGCTTTTTGAGATTGAGTAAATTTTAGGGTTAGGGAAAATCTTCCAATTAAACTTATAGGACTTGTAATGGACTATCTAACGAAGAATTTCATGTAACATACATGACCGCCCCTAACACACCCCCACAGTTAATTGACCTTTTAGAGCACTATATTCTCGTTTCTTTTTTAATGAATTATTTCTAATGGTCTATTGCAGTGGTTTCCAATGTGTGTTCCAATGTGTGGAGTTTCACCAAAAAATCAGAGGTTCCGCGTAACAGTTTTGGGTGCTAAGTTTTAAATATTATTCATTCACATTCACATAGTCTGTATCTAAAGCCTTGACTCCACAACACTACTATTTTTCATGTGAAGGCATATATTTTCCTCTCGTTTCCTCGAAAAAATAAACCCCACTAAGACCTATTATTAAAAGTAACTGCACTGGGCAATTAAAAAAAATAATTTCCACAATCTTTAAAAAAATTTCTGAGGGTTCCGCGATCAAAATATTTTGGGCAACCCTGGTCTAGTGAAATACAAATTCTATTTGTTAAAATCATTTTTTCCCCACAAAATTCGTAAAAAAAAGTCTATTTTCTAAGATTAAATCCGCTTAGGTTAGGTTAGGTTAGAGTGGTAGAGATTATTGCACCCATCATAGACCACTTTTTTGGGTCCATAGGCTATTTCATGTTTTTTACTGTACTTCTGTTTAGCATTTTATCTCAATTGACATTTTCGTGTGGAAAAGTGTTTCGTTTTGAGGAAACCTTACAAATGCTCGCCATTTTCCCGGGTTCTAGGAAAAACTTTCTCCTGATAATTTTCTTTAAAGAATACAAAATATCAAAATTCCCCCGGGATTAAATCCTTCTTGGAGAAGGAGAATTCTGTCAGCGGAGATTTTATCCAGGGGGGATTTTGTCCGTCTTATAAAAAATTTTCAAAGGGCATTTTGCCCTTTTACCAGTCTTTAAGCATTGCCATTCATGAGATAATTATTGCAACTATCTAAATTGTTTTTAAGTGTAATCCAACCACCCGGCCTCAGATTCACATCAAAATACCAGAGAAAAACGTTCCATATGTTCCACCACCCCAGGTTAGCCTTGAACTCCTCTCCAAAGGCAACCACTCGTTCCACTGAGCCATTTGGTCAGTTTGGATTTAAGGATAATTTTTAGGGGATCCTCTAACAGGAAGATTTTTTTTTCCAATGTATTTTTGGACCACACTAATAAATATAAGGAGAAGGAAGTAGAGCAAAAAAAAAAAAAAAACTGATAAATATAAAAATATGATCTCATTTTGGTCGAAATTAAATGTATTGAAAAAGAAAATATCCCCCATATCACTTCGCATGTGTTATTTAGTTATGGGTTTATGGTTTTTTTGTTCGTTTTCTCTCCTTCTCCTCCTCCGAACCTGAATGATATTTTTGGGGTTAGTTTTGATTGCTTTACTCTGGCGGCCTGGAAATATATCTAAGTCTACTTCTTGTTATAGAAATAAATATTTTGTTGGAACATCAACTAAACATTAATTTTAGTGGGGGTTTATTTGATCGATTGAAGTATTTCTATTGAAAAAAAGATAATAAAATATAAATTGGCAGGGCTATTTTCGTTATACATACATACATACATACATACATACATACATTACATACATACATATATAATAATAATATATTAAAAAGACTGTGTATCGGTAACGGCTCATTAAGTTTCACGATTATTTGAAATCGGCTTACTTCAGTTCATTAGATGCGGAAGCAAACTTTACGTTTTGCTCGTTTTGCCATATAGTAATTTTTGATTTTTCTGGTTGGCTTTTTATTTTCATTTTCATTTTCATTTTTTTTTTTTTTTTTTTTTCATAAAAGGGAGTAAAGATTACGTTTGCGCCATTAGGTTTTGACTTAAATCTATAAGAAAATGTATTAAATTCTGAACGAAATCGAAATCATATCATCGAAATATGTATATTGTTTGAACCTTCAACTTTTGGTATTTTATTTCCATTATTTTTTTTTTTTTTTTTTTTATCCTATATATAGAGGCTAAGTGGGAAGAAAAAACCACGTTGTATTTAAATAGGTAAGGGCAAACATGTTTTCCTGCTTTTAAACTTATTATACACTTAAGCTAATGCTTGGTAAAATATTTGCCTGTTTATGAGATAGCATGGTTCGATGATTTTTTTAGGGATGGTTGGTTAAATTGAAAATTTTTAAAATATTATTTTTTTTTTTTTTTATGTTTTTCCATCAAATGGATTAAGATTTGTGAATATTTTTGGGAATTTGTTTTTTTTTTTTTTTGGTATGTACTTCCTTGTAATAATCAAGAATTTATATAAAACTCTTTAAAATTGATTCGCATAAACTTATTGACCAGGACAAGACAATGCAATTTGAACCTCAATAAATCCATTCCATAAATTTTAGTTGCCACTAGACATGGAAAACTATCGATACTCAACACTAACGATAACAAGCGGTGGATCCGGAGAATTATTGATCCCATCATCATGGGACTACAGGTAGACCTCCTACAACGCGGTAGATACGTTCATAGAAAAGACCGCGTTATAAGAAAATTTAAAAAATAAAAATAAAATTTAAACCGCGTTATAGAAAAAAATCTGCATTATCTGAACCGCGTTGTAGCGAAAACGCGTTATAGAAGTACCGCTGTATTTAATAAAAAAAACTTACGTCATTTTGATGGAGAAAAATGAAAAAAAATGGCATGCTCCGAATATTCTTACAGTTTTTTTTTGGCGTTTTTTAAAAAATTGGCACAATTTTAAACTTTCTTAATACTGAAGTTATGATTTTGAAACTTTGTATTTTTATATTATTTTAAATTTTCAGCATTTTTTGTCAAATAAAATTATTGGAAAATGTTAACCCTTTAAGACCTCTACATTTTTTATATTTTAACTTACTTTTTAGCAGTCAAAATGTTCCACAACTTAATTTAATTATATTTTTACTAAAAAGCGGTTTCATTTCCCTCAAAAATTAGCCCTAACTCATCAAAATCGGCCTACTGGTTTCGAAGTTATGATTTTTTGAAATTTATACTACATGCCAAATTTTAAAATTAAAGGCCCCTTACTAATATAGACTTTTAAACAAAAAATCGCCTTCCCCAAAATTATGCACTCTAAAAGTTTTATCGATTTATATAATGGTAATTTGGAAAAGTCTTTCACGAATCTAAAAAATTAATTTTGAAAATCTCTCAATTCGTTGATTATCCTTCGCTAAAAACAATTTGACCATTTATATTTTCTATTTAGAACATTTTCAAAACTTCTCGCATTACAATATGAAAAATATGAAAAATATTTCTTTCGCAATTTCATTTTTGTAGAAAAGTTTAGCGATTAAATTCTTCCATTTTTCTTCGTTCCGTCTTTATTTTTGAAATATGTACACCTACCTGTTTCAGTAAATTTAAAGGATAACTTTTTCTTGACCAACATTTTCAAATAAAAAAAAACATAAAGTTTTGGGAAAAAAAATATCCCATCCCATGGGATTGTAAGTTATATTTCCTCGCATTTGTTTTTTTTTTGTTGTTGGTATTTTTTTTTCAAGGAACGTACAGTACATCCATATGTATATTGTATATGTATGTATGACGGCAATGTCTATTCCTCAAGCCAAACACACGAAAAAAAAATAAGAAAAAAAAATAGAAGATGCGAAACAAATTCTATATTCTGGAAGGTGAAGCCACCACCATCTACCACGTATGAAAAATTTATTGCAAACTTTATGAAAAATGCGTGAGAACACTTTTTGTATTTGAATAACGTTTAACACGTCACGGTCCTGGATTGTTATACCTCTTTCTGTTGTGCAGAATATAAAAAAGCTATTCCTCTTTATATAAAGAAAAGGAAAAAAAAAAAAAAATTGGAAAATAACCCCCAAATGGTTGCGAGCATAACATGTATCCAGGAACAATTCTAGATTGGAATAATAAATCGATTAAATATATTGTTTTGGTAAAGTTCAGACAAATAAAATTGCTTGCCGAATGTATATAAATGTTTCATTTCCCTTAATGACAATTCACGGGGTTTTGTGTGTTTGTGACAAGTATTAATCACTTTTTCGAGAAGTTCTTTCTTGAAGTTCTATTTAGAAGTTTTTTTTTTTCTGGATGTAATAAATATATGTATAGGTAATTATAAAGAAAATGTCAATATAGAATATATACAATAAGGGAAATATATTCAATTCTTCCCTTAAATAAATTTATTTCTTAAATAAATTCATCCTATAAATGAATTCATCCTATAAATAAATTCATCCTATAAATAAATTCATCTCTTAAATAAATTCAGCCCTTAAATGAATTCATCCTATAAATAAATTCAGCCCTTAAATAAATTCAGCCCTTAAAAAAATTAATCTTTTCAATAAATTCATCTCTTAAATAAATTCAGTCCTTAAATAAATTCATCCCTTAAAAAAATTCATCCTATACATAAATTCATCTCTAAAATAAATTCAGCCCTTAAATAAATTCATTCCTTAAAAAAATTCATCTCTTAAATAAATTCAGCCCTTAATAAATTCATCTCTTAAATAAATTCATCTCTTAAATAAATTCAGCCCTTAAATAAATTCAGCATTTAAATTAATTCATCCGATACATAAATTCATCTCTTAAATAACTTCAGACCTTAAAAAATTCATCTCTTAAATAAATTCAGCCCTTAAATAAATTCATCTCTTAAATAAATTCAGCCCCTAAATGAATTCATCCTATAAATAAATTCAGAATACATTCAACCTATAAATAATTTCATCTCTTAAATAAATTCATCTCTAAAATTAATTCAGCACTTAAATAAATTCATCCCTTAAGATTAAAATAAGCATGTCGGAGAGATAGTTTCTCTTTGTGAGTGAGCAAAATCATGAAATCTGAAATCACAATGATCAATGTCAGTGTGGTTGTGGTTAGATGATAAAAAAATGGTCCATACAAAGTAATGAGTTGGAATGTTCATATGGGTTATCAAAAAATATCCAAAAAAAATTTTTTTTTCATAGAAAAAATGTACACTGTAAAAAAAAAGTTGAATTTTTTTCATTTTTATTAACATAGCGTTAATAAAGTTACATACCTACTATTCGTATACAAAATTGATGATAACAAAATACTATAAAAGTATAAACATAGGCAAAACCTAACTTTCAAACTAAAAATTCCGACGTAGCTCATTCCCGATAAGAAAATAGATAAAAACTATGAAGAAAAAAATTTCAAAAAATCTAAGGATCCCCCTCAAATTGATTATTTTCGATATGTTAGGTTTTTTTTGCTATAACATCCAAAATACATGTTTTAAAATATTTTTTATTAATGAGTAAATTATAGGATATTAAATTACCTTTAATTTGATGTATCACTCATATTTATAGAAAATCAGGGTCGTCCAATATATTAATTTTTTTTTTAATGTGGCAAATTTTAAGTTTATGTATAGCTGCTTAAGACTAACCATCTGTATATAATTTATTTCTTATTTATTATGTCATATATGATCAATTTGGAAATTAGGGTTGTCTAAATTAAAAAAAAAACAAAAATATTGTTTTTATTCGTATCTTTACGCAATGGCGCCCCACCCCTCGGGTGCTACTTTTTTGTTGTCATAATATGTCTAATTTATCATGACACGAAGTAGTTTTTTTTTAATTTGTCAAAAAAATAAATATTTACTAACAACCAATCTAAAATTGATCAACTTAAAAGAATTGAGCAAATAAAAATTATTCTACACTAAACAAAAGGTCATCCATTTTTGTTTTCCTTTTTTAATTTAATATATATGTCAGTATGCCACCCATTCTGGACAAACAAATTGTCCTACTAAAGGAAAGTGCTTTATATATATATATATATATATATATATATATATAATAATTTTTTTTTGTTTGTTAATAAATCAATTTTTTCTTTTTCTTTCTGCTAACAACCCCTTTT
>JANSTT010013275.1:0-22968 GCA_026745375.1 Platyura marginata | reverse complement strand
ATAAATAAATAAATATACAAATTAGTTCTCCCAATCTGTTTTTGATAATATAGGCATATTTTCGTCAACCATTTCATCTGCTTTATGGGATTCTTAATTAGAGGAATTTTACTGTATTTCATTAAGAATAAAAAAAAAATTAAGAAATGTCTAACTTATTAACCCTAAAGCGCAATTTTTTTTATAACAAAAACGCAACAGTGAGTATACAATTGTTGTGAAAAAAAATGAATAAAAACTCAAAAATAGTAAAAAAAACTCCGGTTAGAAAAGTTTTTCCATTGAAAGTTATAGGTTTTTTCTTGCTCTGCGGAGTTTAACGGACTCCGTTTTGTGCTTTAGGGTTAAACTTGATTCGATTTCTCCGAAAAACAGTAGAAATCTTACTCTAGGAGTACTCACTTAATAAACTGTCTAAATTTCAGCTCTCTAGTTTTAACCGTTTAGCTGGAATCTTGATAATGGACGAACAAACGGACTTAAAATTTCATGAGAAAGACAATGGTTTTTTTTCTATGATGAATATTAAGGAACCGAAGTTATAAAAAAAAAACATTGTTTTACCTATTTTTGTTTGCTTTCCCTCACACCCTATACATAGTCACTATCTAAGAAAAAAAATACTAGACTTTTTGAAAATGAAAAAATTGAGCCCAAAATTTATCTTAAACACTCATGCAGAATGGCAAATCTTAAGGTGCAAATATTACACCTGAATTTATTGATTATACGAACATTTTATTGCAGAATAAATTAATAAAAAAAAATCATAATAAAAATATAATAAAAACAATTTAATGTCCATATTCCCATCAAACTCGCACTCCGCAATCCAAAATAAATGTTTAATGTAATAATAAAAAAATAAAAAAAAAAAAGTATCTATAAAATTGATACACTCACTTAGAGATGAAATCATCCGTTTATCCTTTCATCGAACGCGTCCTATTTAGTATTCGAATTCACCAAAGCAGTAAGAATTAAGCGTTTGTTAGAATGGTATTAGAGGCGTTGATTTGGAAAAAAATTACATTAAAGCTCGTAAATTATTAACGGTTGTTGATCTTTTGTGCTTTTGTGTAAAAGTATTAATATTTTGTGATATTAAAGGATTTAGAGTTTATTAAAAGGGGTGTAAGTTAATACTCTTTAGGTCTATAATGTAATATCATATTTATTGTGGGTTGCCAGTAAAATGTGTATATAATGCGGTAATATGAAGAATGAATTATTGTTGGGCAATATTATATAGATAGGCATACACCCACACCTATACACTAATACCTTCTCTTCTAATAAATAAGTATATAGACATGCACAGCGAGCAGCGGCATCGTCAGTTATGAAGATACAATATTTTTTGTCATTCATTTTTGACAATGTACTACGTAAAATTGTGTATTGTGTTTATATATAGGCATTGGAAATTAAATGCTTCAGCCTTTTGTTCAATTTAGAGATCTATCTATATCCAATGTACGTCACATCACATCCCCAATTTTCTTTTCAGAGACGTTGCTGTAAGTTCATTGTACATATGTATGAATATACAAGATTATCATTAATTGTGGGCTATTTTTAGTCAGTCTTTTTTTCCTATAAATTGTAATTTATTCCTTTTCTTTACTCTCTCAGTATAAGTTTCATTCTGAAGGAGTAAATGATCTCACCTATCTGACAGTTTTACTTCTGTTGAACACTATGCAACTGCTCCATTGCATCGTTTTGAGTCATTCAAATGGTTTTAGATTCATTTCGTGGAATATTATTCGATTAAGCTTAAAGTGGAATCTGAACCACTTACATATTAAATCTTGTGTTTAACTACCAATCGATCATTTATCGATCGAGTTCCAGGTATATTTAGATTTTATTATTAAAAACCTTCGTGTGTATATATTTATTAACCCTAAAGCGCAAAACGGAGTCTATTGGACTCCGCAGAGCAACAAAAAACTTTAAAACTTTTTCAACCGAAGTTTTTTTATTTTTGAGTTTTTATTCATTTTTTTCACAACAATTGTATACTCACTGTTGCGTTTTTGTTAAAAAAAAAATTTGCGCTTTAGGGTTAATATAAATATGAATATACAGGGTGCTCTGCGAAAATGGGCTTATGGAGTTTATCTTTACTGTGTGTAGCATGGAATCAATAACTACGCTGATTCTAATCTCTGTATCTGTGCTAAAAATATTATATTGAAATTTTGGCGATTTTTTGTATGTATGTGACTTAAAAACTGATTATCATATTAATATGAAATATTTTTTTTTTTTAAATTTGTTGTTGTCTCTAACAAAGCAAACACTTAATACACTCGTTGACAGGTAAAAGGGTTAGTCATACGGTTTTTAGACATACAATACCTACAACAAAACCGTGAGAATTTTCATAAAAGACAAGATTATTATAAATATATGTACAAACATAGTACCTACATTTCATTTGTATGTAGGTATAGAGTGACATATACAACGAAACAAGTTTTTGCACCTTTTCAGTGAGTTGCTTAGCAATGCTAAATATACGATAATCTTTAAGTCTTGTTTTCATCTAATTACGGTGTTTGTCGTGTTTTACGATAATTTTAATGGAGCCAAAAATTTATGTGGTTTGAATGCATAGATGTCAGATTTGGAATGTGATGTACCACCTACTACTACTACTACTACTACATATTACATAAATGCTATAGAATTACAAAAGAATTCTTTATACAATTCAGAATTATTTATTATCGAAAATAGTATCTGTGTAGTGCTAGTTAATCTTATATTTCAAAATGACAAAAACGGGAATTTATGTAATAGGAGTAGAAAAGAATTAACTTTGATCTATAAATGTGTTGGAATATTTATGGCTTAAAATGTTTTCTATAATCATCACGTCATTATTATTGTCCGAACTAGAATTATTTTCTTCTTTTTGGCCTCTTTCAAACATATGGCCATACAAACTGTTCTATTTATGGGCACCTTTTTTCAGATGGGATACAATAGAGTTAATTCGTACATCTCTTCTTTTCATTACACCATTCCAATTTAGGCTAACTATAGATTATTTCTCCATTAACTTTTAATTAAACGAGGAAGTATAAAATGAAAATTCTAAAATTTCGTAACTAAGATCATCTAATCATGCTAAGATGTAATATTTTTTATAACTAAATCTTTGTGATTGGAAGGGGATCTGTACTTATTACTTTAAATAGCCTACTAACTATTTTGCTTATACTGTCTCTACCAGTGGCGAAGCGTGAGAATTATTTATCCCACAATTATGAGACTTTTTTTTAAAATAAACTTACGGTCATTTTGATGAAAGAAACCGAAAAAAAAAATTTGGTGAGGCACCGAATATCTGTCTTGACCGTTTTTTTTTGCTATTTTTTAAAAAGTGACACAATTTTGAACTTTCTTAATATTAAAGATATGGTTTTGAAACTTTGTATTTTTATATTATTTCAAATTTGCAGCGATTTTTAACAAGGTCCATACATTTTGAACACTGGTCCCTACAACCCATATACAAAATGTTTCTCCAATGGAACGCCAATGACTATATCCGAACATAAATCGTGTTCAGATCTTTATGCTTGTGCCATCTTTTCATTTAAGCAAGTGTCAAGAAGAGTAATGTCTGTTTCAGCTGATTTTTGTTCTTAGCATCCAGTTTCAGCCGTCTCTTTTCTTCTATAAGAATATGTAGTTAAAAATGACAGGAATTCGGGTAATATTTTTATGGGATGTTTTTTATACAGCAATCAACTACTTAGATACCTACAAAGAAATATACGTAATTATAATTTCTTTCATTTAGCTTTGAAGGTAATATATAGTAGTATAATTACATATTCTCCCTATCTCTTCAAATTTTCTCTTTAAAAAGTCATTAATTATTATTTTACACATGTAATATATGAATAATAGTTAGTAACATCAAACAGATTTCGACAAACAAAAGAGAATATTATGTGAAAAGCGCAGCACACAAAGTAACAATTTCTATTTCATCATCATTTATATTTTAATTAACCACTACATACCGTATAAGGACCAAATTTATATAATTATATGTACTATAGGTACCTATATATTTAGATATACGAGTACACCTGAAAATTAACTTTCCCTTAAGATTTCTATAAGCAAAGAAAAAAAAAAGCAAGTACGTATGGATACGTACCTGGTTGACTACATAATATAAATACATTGAAAATGAATCTATAGACACCGTACCCAGCTACTATATACTGCTGTCGTTTGAAGATATATGTATATGCCAAGTTGAGCGCATGGCAAAAGGTCACCTCCACCCTCAAAAACTAAATCAGCCAATAAGGGTTGAACGGAACCTATAGCTATAGGTTGATATGGACCAAAAGTGGAATGGAAAATGATACATACAACGTTTTCATATATATATCAAAGTATATTGACGAAAGGGATAACTGGATAAAAAGGATATTTATAGAAAATTTTCTGTAAAAGGATTGTAAAGCTTTTAAAAAGTAATGAAATATTTTATTAAAATCTATTTTAACATCAATTTTGCAGATGATAAGATTTTCATGTATATGCAAAGAAAAAAATAAATAGATTTTTGAAAATTCTACATATTTATCAATATTGATAATGAATATTGGCAAATACCCTCCTACGCATCATAATTACTATTTTTATTTGAAATCTGATATTGGATCCAATATTATTTTAAATGGATTTGAAATTATGCGTTCGTACCGTAAGGAAGTCACCTTGGTCCATTATTATTTATCATATTTATGAATGATACCGCTATAAAGTAAATTCATCTTAATATCTAATGTTCTAATGTATGTGGATGATTTGATCGGTTTTTTGTTGTTGTTGTTGTTGTTGAGAGTATCAATGATTCTGTTGGCCTATAACGTACATACCGTAGAGTGCCGACTAGAATATCTCCACCTCTGATATGGGTATACTATTTGGATTTAATCTTATCATTTTGAGAAAAAATAAAAATACCGCCATAATTCTGATATCAAATCAAAAAGTTTTTGGTTAGTTGAAGATTTTAAAATTTCGACAAACTGTCAATATACAAAGTGTCAAATCATTTTCTTCATACATATTTTGTGCCGAATAGTATACCTCCCCAAATAGTGTACCCTGGTATACTATTTGGATTTGTAGATCAGGGTAAAAAGTAGCATTTTCCATATAGTGTACTATGGCATTATAATCGGCACTGTACGGTATAGCTTATAATTTTCTGGTTTATTTTAAATATGGAACTTTGCCAAATGATTATTGTTTCATCGAAATGGAGATTAAATTTGTACGCTAAACGATTAAGATTTGAAATTTTTATAATTGAGCTATAATCTTTTCAAGGGATTATTAAATAACTTGAGTTTTTTCAACGGTTGTATGTACAACGGAGCTTTTTCACGAATACTAGTCTTCCAATGATTCTACTCCAGATACTACTTTATTAGGAACTTTTGAAGTGACTTTATAGAATATTAGAAGGATTGCTTCAAGTCCTGTCAATTTTTTGTAAATATATCAGCTATTTACTCTACTCTAATTTATTATTATTGTGTCATTGTTTCCTATAACTATAACATAGCCCTCGTTCAATCGGTTCAACACCAATATCATAAAATAAGAACTTTATTGAATACATAAAATGTCTAATCCGGTATCTTTTTGTACTTGTACAAAAACCATTACTTACCATAATTTTCCAAGAAAACAATGGCATGTTTAGAATTGTTTCACTCAACAACAACAACAAAAACAACAACAACGGGGAAAAAAAAAACAAAAAATCATACAAAGTATGCAACAATATTGTTATGATTCTATTTGTATCTCCCGGTTTCACGTATATATGTGTACACATAAATGCGGGTCTCTGAAATGCAAAATTTGATGCTAATCTTAAGCCAAGAGGTCAAATCACGGTAGGACATCAACAATATTTCTACGTATTAGTTGTAGCGGTGATGCATAGAGGTATACTTATATTATATGGACCTAACTCATATAGTGAAGCTGGGATATTGTTTTTTTTTTAAATTTTCAATGAATTTTACTTTGTTCGCTGAGTTGACTATAGCCTAATGTACAATTTATTGAGCAATTATTACATGGAAAATTGCCGGTAAATGTTTTTTAATGTGTAATTTTTAAAGGATTTCAAGTGAAGCAGGTAAATTCTTTCCTACATGAATTTTTGAGCTGATCGACTTATAACTTGATAAAACTATAAAAAAAAAATTTGTTGAATTTAATTTTTAAAATTTCCATGTCGCGAATCTTGAAAAAAACATTAAAAACAATAGGCCCCTCCGATTTTGATGAGTTCGGACTCATTTTTGAGGGAAATGGAAAAGCTTTTTGATAAAAATATAATTAAGCTAAGTTACCTTTAAAAATTAAGTTAAAATATACAAATTGTTTTTGAACATTTTCTTTGAACTTATTCGGACTTATTTTTGAGGGAAATGGAAAAGCTTTTTTATAAATATATAATTAAGCTACGTTACCATTAAAAATTAAGTTAAATTATAAAAATTAAAAAAAAAAACAATTTCTATATAGCCAAAAAAAAAAATATTTGTTTTTAAAAATTTTCTTTGAACTTTAGTTTTAAACTGGTGGCAAAAATTTTGGGACGTAGGTAGTTATTTCTTGTTTGCAAGATATATCAATTTTCAAGGGCTAAAGAATTAAAAAAAAAAAAAAATAATATCAAAACCGCATCTGCCTTCACTTCTATAAAACACGTAGTAAATCGCACAAGAAAATCTTAAATAAAATTTACGAACGAAGGTTCTAGTGTCATGAACCATTAATGTTGATGTAAATAATATTATTGGAAGCACACTAACGATATGTCAATCAAAATATAAAAAAAAAATCGTACACACAAATCCATCATCTAAATTCTATAGTTCTTGGACATCCAGCCACAATATAACCAGATTCATTAAACAAACAAACAATAATTTTTAAAGTTTCAAATGTCAGATGTTGATATTTTATGTGTGTGCTGCAATAAATACAGATATAAAATCCCAAAGGATATAACAACCGATCCCTTCGTCGTTTTATTTTTAACCTTACACAGAGGCTATACGTACATATACAAAGATCATGGACCCCAGCATCTAGGTCAAATGTCTGTACCCTAACAGGAATACAAAAACCAAAGAATAGTAAGTATCGTTTTACCTTTTACGAGCCAATAATATGTGCGATACAATTAGCTTCCGTCTCAATACGGTCTCTTAAGAAGAGCCATTTGATATCATATTCTTTGAACATATCCTTTAAATTATGTTTTTGAAAATCGATTTTAATTATCGATTGTATTGTTGATATCCAGAGAAAAGATTTTCAAATGTCCTTTAAGGATATATAAGTATATATAGTTGAGAAGCTTTTTGTTTAATTTTATGATCCATCAAAACGTTAATATAATTTTATTTCTTTGGTTCAGTATAAATGTCATTGTCAAACATAAGTATATATATATATAAAATTCTATTTATAATTTATATCTTACATCGTCGCCACCCTGGGAAAAATGTAATAAAATTTTTTTTTTTTTCAAAACATAAAACCGGTAAATCAGGAAACTTTTAATAGAACATATATTTCTCCACGAAACGCATAAAAACGTTGTATATACGGAACAGAACATTATTCCAAACAGAAGACTGCAATCGGAACAACAATTTTAATGCTGTTTGAGAAACGGCCATGTCTTGTAAGCCCTTACATAAACAATCATGAATAAGAACAGCTTTTTGTAGATGTTATTTGAGGAAAAAGGTCATGGCGGTCACTACTGGTCACTTCATTGAACACAGAAAAAGGGTTGGAAACGTTATACATACAAATATGTACATATATAATGTGAGTAATAGTCATTTGGTTGATTTCGATTCGGTCATACGACTCATACCATATTTTTTTAATTTTATATTAAACACACAGAGATCGTTATTCTTATCTCAATTTCTTGAACGCAATCATATCACAAAAATTCTATTCTTTTAATTTTGATTTTCAATTTTTAGCAATAAAAAAAAAATCTTCAATTTCACTACTTACGTGTGTGGTGCGCCATCATAAAACATAAATTTCATTTCATTTAGCATCAAACACAATACCGAATTGTTTGTTTACCTGAAAAGTATTCTTGAGGTTTGCCGGTCTAAATAAATCACCCACAAGGATTTGTTGTAAAATGTCTGATAAACATACAGTTAAATGGACAATATTTTTAGCATGTGTAGCTTTTAAGTACCTACTACTGTTACAACAACAACAAAAACCACAAAAAAACAACAAAACAAATAATCTCTGATGGGTAGAGATTTTAATAGCAATCGAAATATTTGTAATAGGGTAGGGTTGATGATTTTTTTTTTTATTTTTTTGGTTTTCTAATTCATGTTTTTTTTGTATCACAGAACGCAATCGGTAAAATACCAAAAAAAAAAAAATAAAAATCCCTTGATGAAATACACTGATAAATCTATGATTGTCGCTAAAAAAGTTGAAGGGAGATAAGTAGGTACCGAAGATGGTGAGTAAAGAAAGGACATTGAAGTGGATTTTTTTTTATGTGACCATGTGGCTATCAAAATAGTGATTTTTTTTTGTCATTAATTGATATTGGCCGAATTAATTGATATTGGATATTTCCTGCCGTTCATTTCTTGGTATTTAGAGGAAATGGTATTTTGTTGGCTGGTCGCGGTTGTTGAGAGTAGGACAATTTCTATTCAAGCTTTTGAACAAAACACTATTTCAAGTCATCAAAAAAAAAATATTTTTGCTTTTGTCCTTTCTATAAAGGAGGCATAGGGACATACGAATTTTATATTTTAAGGAGTTTAAGCTAAGTTCAATTTTTTTCAATTTTTAATTCTTCCTATACCATACTAGCTGACGGTAGACGTGGAATGAATCGAATGGTAGAAGTCGAAGAGTTGGCATCATCCTCTTTCCGAAATTTATTTGATTAATTACAAAAAAATTCGAAACCTTAATTCAGTTGACTGAAATTGCAGTGTCAGTCATTTGTGTATTTATGTATTTTTTTAAAAAAAAATATTCCTAAAAAAAAAAAACGTAAATATTTCTGTAAACGATTAATTTCAATTGACCCCACGTAACCCTTGAAGCGTGACCACAAACACCGAACCGAACCAGTCTTGGCTACCTTCAAAGGTCAACAATACGGCAAGCTGAGTAAAATGATGCAGATGCTGCGCGTATGACCCTAAATATCAAATAAGATAAACTGTTTCACCCTTATATTTATAAACTGACCATTTCATCTGACCAGTGTATTGGGCAATGCAATATTTTCGAAATTTATTAATGTTTACGAAAAACACCAATGGTCTAAATATATTATATGAAGGTAAAGTCTATAGAACGTCTTATATCCTTGTGCGTGAGAATATTTTTGAATATTGAAAAAGTTTTCTGATTTAGTTTTTTTTTTTTTGTTTTTTTTTTGTTTGAACTAAATCCGATTTTAATGAAGCGTAACGTTTGTGGTTTGAAGTTTTGGGGATTTCAAATTATATTTTTGTTTATCGCCATGAAAATAAATTATGGCTAGCAATATGGAATAATACAGATTTTTTGATCACATTGAATAATGATCGGTGTTTTGTAAATGAATATTGGACTAACTACCTATATGTAGGTATATTGAGTCTGATAAATGCCGCAGCTGGTCAAAATTGGTTAGTGAAAACTTATTTTGTCCAACCAATTTAGTTAATAAGAAGACTAGATCATTGTATAATTAGAAATAAGGATATAGAAGTATAGAAGATCTAAAATGGCTACTTTGGCTGGAAATACTATTAAAAATTCTTTTTTAACATATATCACTTCTTAAATATGAATATATCGTGCACAAAGGATGTTCTAGTCGAACACCCCTTAACCTCTTCATGCATGCACAAATCATGCCATCAAATGTTTTTGCGTGTTTTTTTTGTTCAATTTTCAGTGCTATTTTTTAAAATAAATATTTTTTGTGTACAGTAACTATAGTGAGATAGAAAAAAGAATAAAAAAGAGAAAAAATGATCTACGAGTACTTGTATGTGAAAAATATTTATTTCAAAAAAAAGAACTGAAAATTGAAAAAAAAAAAAAAACAAAATTGGTGGCCTCATTTATGCATATATCCGTGAAGCGGTTAATTACGGAAAATTTTTTATTTTTTAAAATCAAATAGAAATAATCTATCATTATTTTCATACATATTGGCAACACTTCCTGTACGGTGGTGTACAAAGCTTTTGTGGGGCTCGAGGCAAATTCCTAAAGTGCCGCCTTAAAATACTCGAAATACTTGAATGCCGCCCTAAGTGGCTCTTAATAAAAAAAAAAAATTTGAATATTTCTGAAACATTTTTTTGGAAAATTTGAAATTTTATGTTTTTTAATAGTTTTTTTTACATTTAAATTATAGACGATTTTTTTTTAATTATATAAAATAAAATAAAAAATAAAATAAAATTAAAATTTTGACTATAATGACTTTACGTATACATATATACGTAGTGTTGTTAACTTTTTTAAATTCTAATGAAATTTTTTTCAAAAAAAAAAAAAAAAAAACACAAAAATACAGTTCCCCAAGATTCGATTTAAATTACTCATAGAACGCACATGTCATATGTAATATTTTAATGAAATGAAATAAAACAATGTAAAATAATTTAAGGAAAAACTAAAGAAAATTATTTTCTTTAAACTCGAAAAATAAAACAACAAAATTTGATAAATTTTCCTTTGGGTGGGTGGTGGTATTGTGGTGGCACCTATCAACCGACAACCAGCACACAAATTCACGAGAGAATTTTTGAATACTCAAAGTTCATCACCAGGGCCTCGCCTCATAGATTTCCAGAAAATCATCACCTCCAAGAGTTGAGGCCAAACGAAACTAAAATGAAAACTCTTCGTTTGCTCTGACTCTGAACTGAACTCGACTTGTATATCTCCCCTCAGTTTAACCCATGCCCGATAAAATTCTCTCTCACAACTACATAACTGTGTCTGGTATGTTTTTTCCCAACATTTTCCTATATACTCTGCCATATCGTTTCTCTTGAAATTGCTTCAGTGTATTATAATACTTATGTATGTGCTTGGTTTTTGTATACACGATGTGATTTTCGTTTTTCCTTTGATAATACGGCAAATATACCAGTACTGTATTGTATAGTGTGTACAACGAATGCCGTTAGCGAGGCCGGGGCCAAAACAAACGGTAGACCTTTCGGGGCGGGGCCATAGTGAGGTGTCACAGTGGAGTGGGGTACACTCATCCAAGTGGGTAGTGGGGCTGTAACAGGTCGTGTCGGTCGGGTCGGGTCGTGTACCTTTTGCACTGACTATGCAGCCAGTCAGGCTGTAGAAGGCCTTTTGAGCGGCTGTCTCTTTGGGTATCATATCGAGTCAGAGTTCGTGTCGCTTTACTCTTTTTCATAAGTTTTAAAGTGAGACTCATCATTTATGCAAGTTTTGAATTCGATATATACTACATTGAAAAATATTTATTATACTGATTTGCAAAATTTTTTTTTTTTTTATTATTGGAATACGCGGTTTTGATAATCGAATAGGTCGTGAATGTCAACCAGAGGGCAAATCGGTTATCGGAAACACAATTAATTTTAGAAATTGGTGACTAGTATATCAATTTTTATACAGAACATTTAATAAAAAAAAAATTAAAATAGTGTTGGTTTTGAAATTGACTTAGCAAATTAATTACACAAATCAATAGTGGAATTTTTATGACAATATAAACATTTTTAAGTGATCAATTGAATAGGATATTTAACTTTTAATAATAAAATCGGCAGTGCCAATTCATCAAAATAGTTCAATTAACGGATTTTCGTTATAGTGTTGGCCCCGATCGTGGGGCCCCAACCAGCAATATTATTACTCATAATTCATTAAGTGTGTACGGAGGGGGCGTTGTGTGCCCGTCTCCGTCCGCACCAGCTGGATTTTTTAATCCATGTGGTCCGAGCTCTGAAATTGGCGCACTAGAGCTCGGTTTTCCCAGAAGTATGGCGCTAGTTGCACAGCCACCACCAAGTGCATGGCGTGAACCAATTGGTTCACATTTATCGGTAACTGCAAAAGAAGAATTAACAAATTTATCGGGACCGGTGTCAAGGGATCTTGTGCAACAGAGTACAACACCAGGATCACAAGCAAATAGTTCACAAAGTAGTAGTTCACAAATTGATTCGAAAAATCAGGTGATAGAATGTGTTGTGTGTGGTGATAAAAGTTCAGGGAAGCATTATGGACAATTTACATGTGAAGGTAAGCTTAATAAACTCATTTAAATAACTTCTTTAAGATTTATAATTCAGTATTCTATTTAGATATATTTTTTTCATAAATTATTCTGTTGAATTTAAAATGCTAAATTCTGTTTATTGTAATTAATAATTGATAAATTAAATAATTAATAATTTTGTCTCTCTACAATTTTAAAATTAATACAATTAAAACAGTTTTATCTGAATATACAGAAATTTTCGGAGAAATTACAGAATATTCAGATTAATAATTTTAGTAACTTTATTTCGAAAACAATGCGTTATTGTTTAAACAGCGGATAATGTGTAATGGGACAACTACTGACTTAGCGTAACTCTGCCCTAAAGACAAAAGTTAAAGTTTGTGTGACGGAACAACTTTTTATTTAATTTCAACCTGTGTTCATACATAGTTAAGTTCAAATCGCCTGCGCTAGAGAATAAGTCAAATATTCTACGTAACGAATTAATCCCATCGATAATTTCACGACATGTGGTCATAATTTTTTTGTAAGTACATTTTAAAAATTAAAATTCAATTCAATTTTTTTTTCACCCCAATAATGGCTACGTTTCTTGCTGTAATTCTTACAAGTAATCCAAATACACCAGTCCCTCGATTTACACGGCACTTGATTTACACGGTTTGTAAATTTAAAAAAATCTTTCAATTTTTATTATTTTATATCTCATTACATTAAATGTCTCGTTTTACACGATTTCCATTTACATGATTTGTCGTGGTACGTGTATCTACCGTGCAAATCGAGGGAAGGGTGTAAATATGACAATTTCTTAAAAATAACAGCGGTAGGAACTTAAACTTGTTGTTTTAATGAACCTAAAAGCTTGACTATACCAAAATTTCTTTATGGAGTTGGATAGGGAGTGATGAACTAACAGTTTAATCTATTTTGAACAAGCGAACGGATAAGATAATCCTTTATCTAATTGTCACCCAGAAACGCATAGATAAGAAAAATCCATTATAATTCGCCCAAATATTTTCCACAAATCTTATTTACAAAATTAATTAACAAAGAAAATATTTATTAGACCCAATGTATCAACGAAAAAAAAATCTAATTAAGAAACCCCACACTACATAATAAATATAAGATACACAGAAAGAAACTCGATATTAAAAGCTCAATTTTTCACAGTCCACTGCAATAATATTCGGTATATGCATCAATCTCTTTGAGAATAAGACTAATCGTTTTCGCCTTTAACAATCAAGCAGAGTTGACTTAGGTAAAAAATGTGTGGCAATTAATTATGTTCTGATTACAAGAAAACAAAAACAAAATTTACAGTCAATAACATTAGAAATGTAGCGTGTTATTTGTTATTTCTTTAAAGGTTAAGTTCATTTTGTATGTAGGTACACGGTACCAAGCCATTGTGCCGGTATTGTGTTTGTAGTATAATAGAAAATTGATGTGTTATTTTAATAAAAAAAAAAAGAAGAAAAATGATGTATGTTTCTTAGCAATCAAAGTCGAAATTGCAAATCAAAAGGTTTCTTGCTGTTATGTAACTTATATGCATATAGGGGAAACTTATGTAATATATATTCAATTGACATGAAGTACTCTTATTATGACTATTTGAAGTGTTGAGATCACCAAAATTACTCTGCCTAATTTTTAAGAAAATAGGTACAGTGACGTAGCGTGGTTTTTATTTTTGCCAAGTACTTTATAAATTCTATTGTACTATAATCCGCCTAACTTCGTTAATTGTTGAAATATTTTTAATAATTAAAGCTTATTTGAAGGAAAATTTTATTTTCAATCTTTATTGTTTTATATATTTTTTTCAGTTTTCTAACAAAATTTCGAGAAAATCATCAAAAGATGAAACTTAAAACTTGGTATATTCATGCAATCCTTTTATTCCATTATTAATAAAAAGTTTTGAATTTCATGTATTGATGATTTTCTCGATATTTTCTTAGAAAACAACAAAACAATTTATAAGGCAAAAAAGATTTGTAAATAACATTTTTATAAAGATATCTTCAAAATTAAGGGAATTATCCGGATTAAAGTAAGAATTTCAGAGGTGTTTTAGGAAAAAATAAAATCCACGCTACGTCACTGAATAAGTACATATATGTAATTTTCTCTTTATAGCTTTTCTCTTAAGATAATTTCGCAAATTTGATTGTTAACTTGAAAGTATAGAATATTGTGGGGAAAATAAAATGTATATTTTCGACCTTAGAATTTTCTCCCTATCACCACCTTCTTGAAGCATTGGTATATTACTATCAAATACCTTGTATGTACAGTCAAACCCGAACGAACTGTTTGGCTAAATAAAAAAAATAAACCGAGATATTTTAGATTGACAAAAGTTTTTATTTAAATTTGGATAACTTACCGTACTATGGCTAAATATATAAGAAGTCTATAGATTTCATATAATGGGAAAATTGTAAACATACATAATTAAAAATCAATAACACCACGAAAGTTTGAAAAAAAAAAAATAAAAAATTGTTACAATAACCAATATTTCAGTTTATAAAAACATCCACACTCGGCTCTAATCTTAAGCTTTGATAGAAACCATCCAATATAGAAATAAACGCCCATCGATGAAGTCGTGATTCCCAGCGATCATCCGCTAACGGTTTAATTGTAAGAACGTTCAACAATAAAACGATTATGATGAATTATCGATGATTACATAGTGAGATAATACAAGAACCCATAAAATACATGTATCAAGCTACAATGCCCAAACGTATATCAATGCTTGGTTTGGTAAAAAAAAACATTGTCAAATTATTGTGCTCCCACGCAATTAATTGTGTTTCATTGTTCAATACATCGGATAATTACAATATAGATAAGCATAATAATGTCCATATAATATATTAAAAGAAGAAAAAAAGAAAAAAAAAAAAGAAAAGAAGAAGATTCTCAATTTCATCGAGCCAATACATGATATCAACAAGACACAGTATTCTTTTGTGTACCATCTTATATCATCGTAAAAAGCCATAAAGTACTATGTATAATACTTGGCCTCTATATAACACAAATACTCGGGTATATCACGTCTATTTCTTGTTGGCTGGCTTGGAATGTTTTTTTTTATGTGCATACAAATACTCTCTTGTCTTGATTTTAAGGTCATGATTTTTACACTTCGATACCTTCGCGAGTTTTATAATAAAATCATCTTATAAATGCACCTTTTCCTATTCATATTAATTGGACACAGTTCTTGGATATAATACCTCAAAAATGCATGTGATGTACAGTATTGTAGAGTTTAAATGAATTGTAATTATGTACGATGTGCCTTAAGTTGTTATAAATGCATGATGGAGATGGTTTGCTGAATAATTGGTAAACATAAATTTTTAAGATATGTACATTTTTTTTCTTTATTATGTTTTGTCATTTTTAAATTTAAAGTACCTTCTATAATATTAAACCCAGATATGAAGAGTAAATATTAAGTATGGTTGTGGATTATTGTGTGTTAACTCTAAAAAACGAAATAAATAATAAAAATGTTTTTAATTGCTTGGTTTCTAAGAGCTACAATATTTAGAGCTTTTTATTTTAAGTGAAAGAAACAGATTCATCCCTATTTTATAAGGACATTTGGAACAAAATGTTAAAACAATTTTATTTCAGTATAAATTTTAAATTTCCAATTTGTTTTAATTAATTTTTCATTTTTGACTGTGTTTTTTTTTAACAATTTTGGATTTTAATTTAATTTTATAATTTTAAACGTTGGACTGTATTTCAATTTGTTAATTCAATTTTTTTTTTACTTTGCCTTTTTTTTAATTCATCCTTATTTGTTTTCCCCTTTTTTTTCTCTCTTCTTGTATAGGTTATTTAAACTTTAAACACTCTTTCTATATATTAATTATTACTCCGAAAACGGATCTTAATACCTTTCGATTGGATTTTTACATTCTAAGCAGTCGATTTTTAATATCATTTTCATTTTTAAAATCACAGACAGACCAATATTCAATACTATAGGGTGGACCGATGCATGTTGTTTGATTTTATCATAACCACTTTTTTTTAGGGTGCCATTGAGTGTTTTAAAGAAATGGTAATTTTTTTTTAAAAATATTCCTATAAAAATTCTCTCAATAAATATGTCGCCCCACCCTATTGTACAATTGTTCGTATAGCAACTAATAATGAGATTCTAAATGAAAAATAGCTCTGTCAATACTTAGTTTTCGTTTATAAAAATGGTTTCAAATTTATTTTGAATTTTTTTTACACTTATTTTGTTAGTTATGTACATATTTACAAATAAATTTATAAAGAATCATCAATTCCATCATGCACTTTTCCCTTTTCCAGGAAAATTACTGTTATTAATAAAGCATAACAAAAATAATAATAACAATAAATTCTGATCACATAATATCCGGTTCATAAAATATATTAAAATGTTCTTTTGCATCCATTTAACATCCTTTAGGGGATGAACGAAACGACTCAACCCTTATGTCTATATATAATAATAAGAAAAAGTTTTTCTCCAAACATTATGCACAGTCTAAAAAAAGAAAAAGAAAAAAAAATCCGTCGTAATAATCGTAAATACCTCCCCGAAAAAAAATCCTAGAATATTATGAACATGTCTAACGTCGCTTTGATTTTTGACGACAATTAATCAAGGATATGTATATAAAAAAAAGGAGAAGATAAAAACGATTTGTTTGAACTTAATATTTTAGGGGGCTGGATGAAACACTCGTGAGATGGTGGTATATATATATATCTATATATATATATACATATTGAAAGAATTTTCCCATTTAATTTCACAAAAGAATACCATAAACGTTTGTGTTCACATTGTTTGGCAAAGACAATGACCTCAATGTACATATAGATGGATATTATTACGGATTGCGGATGGATGGATGGATGGATGGATGAAATAAAGAGAGAGATCATAAATTGTTCGACATACAATATTGCACTTGATTATGCAAATCAACAATAAACAAATGAAACATAATTGTGAATTCTTTACAGAAAATATTTAATTATCAACTCGTATATTAAACTTTACGTACATACATACATAGTTACTTACAAGAAAACATTTTGTTCTCTTCTGTTCAAAAAGATGGTTAATCCAATTAGCTATATATCCATACATACCACATATGTACATGTATGTAGGTAATGACAGCAAAAATATTATATTTACCTAAATGAACTTATTACACCTACATGCTTTCATTAGACTTTATAAGTTTGTATAAATGGCAGCTTGCTAACGTGTGTCCATACTGTTTAATGTTCAGTGCATTATATATACCTTACCTTACCTATCCCAAGTCCATCCATATACCGTCAACAAAAAGCTTAAATTTAATTCGTAGAGAGAAACTCAATCCATTTAATCTGGTGGCGTTCGTTGTGGGTATTGAAAGGGTTTCGGTCGCCATTATATGTTAAATGAAGAAATTTTCAAAAGACTCCACATATGAATTGTATTAATAGTTATATTGTGAAACATATAAGTTCGAACGATAATAGGATTTCGTATTTTCCCTCATTACATTGCTAACTATATGTAAATATTGTTGATCGTTTATTTGGCTAAATAGTTTTATTAAAAATTTAAAATTATTGAAAGATGATTGATACTTGATTGTACTTGATGAACTGAGGCACCCAGTGCTAAATCGGTCTAACCCCAAATTTCTTGAACAGAGATAATCGAGTTTGAAACAAAAATGTAATTTTATCAGAAATTTTATTTTTTTTTATGTCAAAATTTTTTTTACTAAAAATACGCTTGAATTAAAAAAAAATGGTTTAGTCCGTTCTTGTATCGACTAAAAATTAAAATGATTCAAATGTAGATTTGTAGATTTTGAAAATATGGTTTTTACTATTTGGTGGGTTTCGACAAATTTGTGCGTTAGGCCGATTAAGCGCTGAGTGCCTTAACTATACTATGTGTTTTTTAAATTTATTTAAGATCTTCTTGTCAGAAATGTGTAAAAAAATAACTTAATAAATAGATTTTCAAAATTGTAATACTGGACGATTTTAAAAATAAAAAAAAAATATCTAAAAATTTGCATTTTTTTAAAATTTGCAATTTTAATGATTGTGTTGGGGAAGAGAAAGGGGGACAAAATTAATTAATTTTTCAAAAATTCAAAACAACATAAAAAAATGTTTGTACGAAACTAGTCATAATTTCCAGAGTACAAAAAAACAAAAAATTAGTAGGCCAAAAAAATTGTTTTTAAAAAAAAAAAAAAAACAAAACTAATTTAAGATAAACATTGTGTATTAATATTAAATGAAATATTTATGCAATTGCACGATCAACTTTCCACTCCACAGATATCTAATGTACCATTACCGTATTGGTACCCCTTACAAAACATGACTCTCTAACTGTATTTAATGCACTCATCTTTTACTTTGAGTGCATCTAACCTGATATTATGTACGTATGTATAAAATGTATGTACATATATGCAAAATATATTATGAGCATAATATATAATCCTGTGCATGGATATACAACATATCACAGTTTTTTGTTGTTGTTGTTGTTGTTTTTTTATGTTTCGACATAGATTAATAATATTTAAAATATAATAAATGATCATTACCGGTTCAAAGTTTAAACGTTTTTGTATTATATAAATAGAGATGAGATACTCACTGAATAGAACAAGTTTTTAATATAAAACTCAAAATGTACATAACTACATTTGAGTGCATTAAAAAATCGTAAATTATTACTGTGATTAACTTGTTTTACTTATATACATATGGATAAGAGTAAATATAATCTGGTAGCTGAGATGCGTTTAGCCTTATTTTTGAAATTTTTCTAGTTGAAAATTGAATTTACAAAAAAAAAATGGTTTTAGTGAGAGTATCCCAATTTTATTCATATATTTAGTAGGGGCCATTTTTATATTTAATTGCATAGATTTAAAATGGAAAATTATGTCATCCAAAAAAACCAGATATGGTTTTGGGGTGGCAAATACTGTAAAGTGCTATAATCATGTCGGTTCCTACTAATAAAAAAGATGTAGTAGATTCCATAGCACGTACAACAATTTTTTTTTAAATATATGCCCCTATTCTACATTATTATTTTCGGTAGAATAGTTTCGGTGTACCTCAAGGATCGTATTTTGGTCCATTTATTTTTAATATGGAATTACCTTCTGATTGTTTACTTATACTGTAAGTATGCTGATGACCTACATAAATATTTATCACGATTCATCTAATAGATGATAATTTGAGGATATAGCATAAAGCAACGCTGTACTAAACTAACGATAAATAAATACAGATTTCGCTTTCAGAGGTAATACTGGATAGAGGTGTGAATTTATTGTTCTGTCGAAAATTAATATTTCAACTGTTAGCAGTTTTCGTGTATCCACCTATCCCCTAAAATATATTTTATTGTACCTTAATTATTTTGATGTTATTTTTAATCTGAACATAACAAACTAATCACAATGTACTACACACATGACTAAAGTTCAGCACAGTTGGCTAAAGAAAAGTATTCCAACCACTTATGTATATACTAAGGTATCAATCTTTTTATAAAATCTTTCCACGTGGTTTAAACGTATGCAATGCATCTGACGCAGTAATTTACGGTTTTCTATCTCAATTATACAAATTATGCGGTTCAGAGAGTTTTTGTGGTGCAAACAAATTTATATTTTATATACACAAAAGTTTAATTACATTAGGTTTAACCATGAAATGATGTTGTTTTGTGTTAATTAATTTATACACTGGTAATGAACGCGGTGCATTTTATTTCCGGATATACTTAAGGCGCATTATATCGGTGCAGTGTTATATACCTATTTACATATATATATATATATATATAGTTGATCACGGTTATAGATGGTGTCTAAGAAAACTGCAAGCAAAAAATAAAAAAAAAAAAAAAAATCGTTTACTCGTGAGAGATAGAAAATGTGAAATGTAATAGCGGGATTTTTTGCTAATTAGGTAACTCTATATATAGACGTAAGTACATTGAGATGCTCACTGAAGTATAATTGTAAGTATGTTAAAGGCATTGAGCTGTTTGCTTTAACATCACTTAACAGTCCCATCAAAATGACTCTTCTTTTCCATTTTTCGTTAGTGGAATTGCATTGTGGAATTTATTTCAATATACATTGAGCAAATATCATCAATATATTCACTTGAAGAAGAAAATTATTACAAATAGATGTGGATGGAAAATAATTTTATCGAAAACAAACGATTTCCGTACGATAATAAGCTTTAGAAACGATGTTTATTTCAAGCTTTTATAGTGTACGGCATTTCATGTGCCTATTATAAAATGAAAAAAACATGTACGTACGGATTTAATTTTACCATCAAATTAAACAGTTAAATACTCATCCGTTTTATTGGTATAGTTAATGTTAATGCACTTAAAAATGCAATTAAAATACAGATGAATAAAAGTATTATTTTTAATTTTTTTTTATTTTAAATTTCAAACAAGAAATTGCAAGAAACTTCTTTTATATTATCATGAATAACCAATATGTGCACCCATCGTAAAACATAAATATAAAGATGGGCATTTAAAATTCCTCCTACAACTGAGTTTATGTGCAAGTTGAATGGGAAAATTGATTTACCGCCTTAAATTATGAATTTCATTAGATGGTTTGTTTAAAAGGAAAAAAAAAAAAATTATGACAATTTCAAAGTAAGTATGGTAGGTATATGGACAGTACATATTGGAAAATATTGTTTATTGAATTCTTAAAGTGAATTTTGTAAATTGAAAAATTACTCCTTAAAATAACAGATAAGAAAATCGTAAAATAATTGGTAGTTAAACAAATTTTGTGTTTGGCGTCTTTTTGACTTGTTACTTAATTGAAATTAGTTTGGTTTACTGTACAATTTAGAATTTCGATAAACAAAAGACTCTCAGTAAAATATTTGAATCCAATGTGCACTATAATAGGTATTTTTTTTACATATGTATACAGGGTGATTTTTGAAAAGCGTGCCATAAAAAACATGCTGTCATAACCTTAACAAAAAGAAATGTTTTGAACTGCTCTAGCTCGGCCATAAAGCCTCACCTAGTTAGAAAATGGCCAGAATCTTTTCGTCTTGTATTGAACGCCTTTAATACCACATTTTCTATGGTACACTTTTCGATAATCACCCTGTATATTATTTATTTCCATAAAATTGACTTTATTTTGTTATTTTTTGGGTTATTTCGATTTTCACTAAAAGAACCAGTAATTCATGTGTTATAATTGAACAGACCCTTTACAATATTGTAATAACGACAATGTAATCTATGTGTCCCTCGATTTACGCGGTAGATACGTTCCACGACAAGTCGTTTAAATCGAAATCGAGTAAAACTCTTATAAAACATTAGGATAGGTTCAAGCCGTAGATATATAGTATGTAGGCAAATGTACAATAATATATATATATATATATATACTGACAACGAATGTCAGTATAAAACAAAATCTACTACATTATAATTACGCCAAAGTTCAACAGAACGCCACTATGGAGATATGTACTAAATGAGTGCGTCTAATGTAAAATAATATGAAATGAAATGAAATTTTTTTTTGAAAATTTTTTAACCGTGTTAATGCGAAACCACGTAAATCGGTGTATTTTCTATAGAAATCTTTTAGATGACTTTTCGTCCGGAATCAGACAAATTATGACGTTTAAAATTTTTATCTATCTTTTTTCAAAATGTAGTAAGTTCCTTTATTCTTGTATATATAAGTAGTACCAGAATTAAAAAAAAAAAAAAAAAACCAAATGAATTCAAAGATATGTTTTTTTATTTTTTACAATTGTTAATGAATTGTGGGATTTTCAAACCAGAACAATAAAAACAAATTCCCCTCATAATTTCAAATATATTGTACATTTGCTAACATTGAACTTAAACTAAACGTTTTTCTTAACACCATTTATTGCATAGCTGTGGAAACATGCGTAAACATTAATTGTTATTGTGCAATAACCATTTTCTTGTAGCTGGTTAACGATTTTAATTGCTATTTAGATATAATTATTAATTAAAGCATTTCAATTAGACATTCAGGTCAGAGTTAACTATAAATTGTGGTGAGGTAGGCAAATATATATGGTATAGAATAGAGGCAGCTTTAGTTTAATACTGTATAAAAACAAAAACAAACTACTTACATAATAAAGATAAGAATATAAATTTCTTGAGCACCGTAAGGTAATAATAAACATTTTTTGTTGTTTTCTGTAATTATGTATTACTTACTTATTTAATTGGTACATGTACTTAGTTAGAATCAATATTAATTTAATATCTTATTAGATATAAGAACAAGATATATAAGAATAAATATTAGATAAAATTGTTCGTAATCTAAAATCAGTGGATCCTGACCAAAAGTTTTCATTGACAGCTGAACACAATTCCATCATCTCAGAAACTATATCTGTGGTCTCAAGCTAAAACAACTTAAGTGGACTTAGGGGTAAATTGAGTTTTACATACAGCTGATTTAGAA
>JANSTT010013264.1:0-22973 GCA_026745375.1 Platyura marginata | reverse complement strand
CAGTCATATGGTTTGGGTATAACGGGGGGTAGTTATATATATATATATATATATATATATATATATATATTGGTTCAATGGCCTCAGCATTCAACATCAGCATCCACTATCAGCAGCCGCACCAGCAGAAATAGCAGCCAACAATCCATATATGTATGTATATAACAAGTAGTAGGTACTGTGTGAAGCCTTCTTACTATACTACGATATTCCCATTTAAACGAAAATTTATATGTTTAAAAACCGCCCCTGTCTCTCTCTCCACTTGGCTGACTGCTGGATGGTGCTGGCTGCTGCTGGCTGCTGCTGGCTGCTGCTTGCTGCTGCTGGTACTGGTATGCCTCTGCCGTACACAGAAATTGTTGTACGTGCGCACTTTTGGCCTGTTTCCAATGGTACATGAATGTACAAACAATATCACATACACAGAGTACATCGTACGGAATAAAATTTAAAACGAACAAAAAAAAAAAAAAATAGAAAAAAAAACACACTCCACACACAAATCAGAACCCCAGACTTGTTGGGGGTGAGAAATGCCAGAATCAAATACAGAAATAAAAGCATATCAACCTCAGGTACAGGATAATTGTAGACGGGAATAAATATAGAAAATAAAAAAAAAAAAAAAATTAAAATAAAAAGCGCTTGGTTTCACAAATGATCATTTGTGTACTATGCACACATATTGTACGTGTCTATGCATATGTACATATGTAGGTATGTATAATGTTAATGTACAATTGTACACGCAATAATATATTATTATGATGTATGAATTGAAATTTATCGCATTTCATATTCAATTGATTGTTGGTGGTTGCATTTATTAACGACTAATAGACGGTCATTACTACTTCAAACAGAATTTTTCATTTTTATATGAGCAATAATTACCTCATATTAACATATGGTGTAATCAAGTCTATGTTGCATTATTAATTTGTTTAGTTTTGTAGCCTGAGATAGGGTTGAACGGTAGAATGATAGCTTCATATGTACATACCCATAATACATGAGTATTGAGTACATCAAAATAATGTATTTTTAATTTAGTTAGCCATAATTTTGTATTATTATTGGAAATAGGATTTTTTTTAAATTTTTTTTATTTGCGATTCCTTTGTAGGAAATTTTGCCGCCTATTTAAATGAATAAAAAAACAAAAAACAAATCTAATCACTTAACTCCAATTAAAACATAAATTTTATAAATTATCAATATTGGGGAAAATATTCCCCAATTAAAATTGATCGAAGGGAAGAAAATTCCCATAATAATTTTTTCAGCACCTCCCACACTCCCCCCCCACCATATTATTTACAATCAAATCAAAGAAACAAAATAACTACATATACTTTGGCAATAATATGATGGAAATATGGTGCCGGTTGACAACTCTTTAATTTAATACTACCGGAACAAGGGATATTACTAGCTTGAGGCATATTTATCGTAATCAAATATTGGGCAAAATAGTTTTAGTTTCCAATGGATTTCGGTTAGGTGACAATATTATAGTTAGTTCTGTATACGACCAAATGGCTCTGAGCAATGAGCGAGAGGTCGCGGGTTCACGACCGACTGGGGAATGAAACATGAAGTGTTAGTCTCTGGTATGTTAATTTGAATCAGAGGCGGAGTGGTTGGATTGCACTAAAAACAGTCTAAATAATAACATTATCTGTAAAAATGGCAATGGTTAAAAAAAAAATGTTGAAATTGCGAGCATTTGTAAGGTTTCCGCAAAAAGAACACCTAAGTACTGCTTTGTTCTACAAAAAAGAGCTCGTCATGTCAATTGAGATAAATGAATAAAGAAGGATGTCTAATGGGCCCATCTATAGAGGTCTAAGAAATTTCGGGCGCTCTAAGGCCGCCCGCCCTCTCTCTAACTAACTAACTAGTTCTAAATAAACTTTTATCGGAAAATGACACTTAGGTCACAATGTTGACATCTTTGGCGATTGTTCTAGTCTTTGGACGTTCTCAACATGTCTGTACGTAGTAGGCTGACAGGCTGCATAATAAAGGAAAGGAATACAGATATAGTTTCTATGTTTTGCATAAGCGGGATGTAGTGAATGTAGATCTGTTCCATCGTATTCCATGTATAGGATAGATTTAATTTCATTTCTGTTTAGATATAAAAGGACTGTCTGGACTTTGGCCGCCCCTCCAGTCTTCTTTAAATGGAATAAGAAACTTTGTATGTCCAAATTCGATTGGTCAGACCTCTTTGACAGTTTACAAACTCTATAGCCTCGCAAAAAATACTAGAAGGAACTCAAGTGGAACCATTATTCAGAAAAAATATTGTTAACTGTTCAAATCGATCAATGGTTTTTTTTTCAAAAATCTCTTTCATACTCGTTTATGTAAGAGTAAGTTTTCGGTGAACACTCTGGACTTGTATTCTGGTCGTGATTTGTTCATTCCGTAACGAAAGCGAGATGTGACAGATAAACTTAAAATATTCATATTTTTTAAGGCGCTATTTTATTATTTAATGTTGGGTATTACCGTTAAACTTCACATTCCGTGCTCGCCATATTTATTGTTTATTGTTATAGATTTTTCGCTGGCGAAATTTCCAAAAATGATTTTTCAATTAGAAAATAGCATTTGAAAATTAGAAAATTCAAAATAAAAATGTTGCCAAGTGCATTCTCTTTAATATTAATAATTAATTTGAGTCTTTTAGCCGAAATTTTTTTAATATTATTTACGTTTATTTGAACAAAATCACGACCAGAATACAAGTCCTGGATTACAATGTCTGGGCCAACAATCGAACACTACCCTTATTTTAATCCAATAAACAAATTTTTATTTTAAATCTAATACATACGAGTTTAGAAGAGCAAAAATGTTATAACTTGCGACTTTTGAGTTACCCTAAAATTCAAATGTTTCAATAGAATGGTGAAAATTCAAAATAACTAATTTACAACTAAATTGCAACGTAAAAGTTTCATGGCAACTAACATACAATTGAGAAAACTATAAAATGTATACGATTAAGGTTTCGCTTTGCTGGTTGAAATATCAAAATGGTAAAATCGTTCCCTTTAGGCATTATTTTGTCTGTACATATATATAGAGTTAGTAGGTATTTTATATTACTCGTATTTTCATAATGATTATTAAAACCTTTGGTTATAAAACATGAGTCATGCCCCTGTTTTTCGTTTTTTTTTTTTTTCTTGATTAATAAAATGAAATTGCCTTATATTTATAATTTTTATGTAAGGTACAACATACAACCGCATCATCTTGCTTATCGTCATAAGTTACAAAATACGTAGAATTTATTTATTATTGTTCAATGATCCCATTAACCCTTCTTAAACCCATAAATATATTAAACACAGAGCGAGTAGACTTTTGCGTTTTATCTTATTTCTTTACCTTTTTTGCAGACAAATTTAAGACGATTTTATACATACATATGTGCACTATATACATACATATGTATCTCCACTCCAATTATATGTACGTATCGTCGTCTCCTTGAGATGAGTCGGTGTTTGACTAGAAAATGTATAAAAATCGATACCGAAACTTTTCTCCGAAATATTTTCTTCTTATAAAGTCAATAATAATGTCTGCAACTAAGATACTGGTACTTCATTTCTATATCTATAAATATATATATACAGATAGACGTCTATAGGAGATCCTTTTATTGCTCCTAAGGATTTGTTGGTTAGTCATCAAGTATAGAAAGGATTTGTTGCCTCATATAATGTAATTGCAAGAACAGGATAAATGGGGGTTGTGAATTGATTTTGAAGCTTTTACCCGAATTAGATCCTTTTTTTTGTTGGTTCTTTTGGTTTTTGGTTTTATTTTTTGAAAGATTTATTTCAAATATAATAGAAAGTTAATGTTTATAAGTAGATAGTTTGGAACTATAAGATGTAATAGCGTACGCCGAGGAAACGATAGAATCATCGGAATTAAGAGTTTTCCATCGAAAAGATTCGTAAATGTTTAGCTCATTTTATACTTTACAATTTGAGCATGCGAGAAAATTGTTATTCATTAAAGTTGATATGGTCCTTAGTAAATTTTTTTCGGGAAGTAAATTTGAATTGGTATGGTTTTTTGGTCCAGGATTTAAATGAATTAAATCTAAAATCATTTGATTTTTCATGAAAATATCAAAGACGTGACCGACAAAAATATCATCCTCAGCAAGAAGACGTCGATAACGTTCACTATTCACTATACATTATGAAAGATTTGGTTGAAAATAATGAAACAATGCAAGAATACGCAACAACAATAATCAAGAATAATCAAGAATAGAATAGAATAGAAGATCTCGAACACGAAAGACAAAACACAAATCAAAACAGTCGTCCAATAAATAAGACGTATAAAGAATTTATCTACTGGATTATTTCACGGCAATTCCACTTAAGTATAAGTACAAATTCTAGTATGCTGATTTAAAAATAATTTCTACAGACAGTAAAATGTATGGAGGAACAAGAACTGCCATTAGAATTTACTTAAAAATCAGTACATTTCACCTGAATTGTTGGTTATTTATCCAGGAGCTATATATTTTAATGGAGTTCTGTAGAATTCACTATCATTTTATAAATTCTTCTTGCTAGGATGCTACAACGTAGTGTACATTCTGGTCTGCTCAAAGAGCATTCACAGCGGTTAATTTTTGACAATGTTTGATTGCTGGTTACACAAACAACCCAAATACGGAGTTTTTTTTTGGGAATATTTCCACATTCCAAATTGCCAGATTTCACAAATTCTCACACTTCAAGATGCTCTTAACATTTGATGTGTTTTTCCGTCGCTGAATCAACAACCGGGTAGTGATTCGCTGAAATGATGCCCTAGATCTACGTTTTTAAGTGGAATCGAACCCGTGACCTCCCGTTCCAAGGGCATTACCTCTCGATCGGTAAATTTTATAAATTATTCAGTGAAAAGTGCCGAAGATCAAGAATTGGATATAGAATACTATAGCTCCTATATATAATGTTGCATAAAGAATTTGGAAGCAATTATGGAGTTACCAATAAAAATAAAAAGTCCGCCATTTTCTGTATTAAAAACGTTAATTTTTAAGATCGTTCTAACAACAAATACTCTACCATCTACCTTATGTAATATTTGTGGATCTTATGTGTGATTATATAAGAAACAATATGGGCAAGATCCAAATCATATTAATGTAATTCTGAGTTCATATTTCGCATACAGCCATTAGATGAGAGAGCAACAAATTCTTTTCCATGAATCATTATTTGGCCATTTTTTTTTGTTTTCTTTTTTTTTGCTTTTATTTCCGATTGGCTTTGAAATAACTAATTAGGTATAAGAAGTTCCATTTACCTTTGCTTCTCTATATATGTAATACAAAAGACTGAAAAATCTTTCGGAAATACCTTGAATATCATAGAAAATCGTGTGATAGTAGGTAACTACATATAAGAAGGTGGAATTTCTTCTTGTTGGATTTGCTTGGCTTTTTTTTAAAAATTTTTTTTTTTTTTTTTTGGTTTGCTACATCGATTAGGTGTATGAAAGCGAATGAAATAGAAAATGTTCGGAAATTATTGAAATATTAGTCATACAAGTTTTGTGGTATACGAATTTCCGGTCATGATTCATTTATGTTTTCAAATATTGTATGATTCGATAGTAAGTTAGTTACCTTTCTTGGTAAATTGATATGGTCGATTAAATGATTGTACTTATTTTCCCATTGTTTTGTTTTTTTTTCCTTTTTTTCATATTAAATAAAAAAAATAAAACAGTTATTAATTGCATATAAAAATAATAATAGTCATAAGGGTCGTTTTTTTAATATCTCCTATTTATTTTTAAATACTTTCGAAATTACAGAATGACCTACTTGGTATTGGTAATTGGTCTGGTTTTTTTTAAATGATTTCACGATCGTAAATATCCTACATATGGAACGGAGAAAAAAATAAATGTATATAGAGGGCATCCCGTGTCCATTACTATTAACTTTGGTCAAAAGAGAAAAAAAAAATTTATTCAAACAATAGAGGAAAATCTGTACAATATAGTTTTTGTTATTCTCAATGTTTCTATGTGCTAATTATTCCGTAATGTTCAGTGCTCATAGTTCATCTACAATTCTAACATCTAGATTTTTATCTAGATTGTTTTTGCTGATTTCTACCTAAAAATGCTGTTTTGGTTGGTTTTTTACACGATCATTTGATCGGTTATGCAGATTTCCTTTTCGTCTGGTGACTCATGGACAGAAGACTTCTCTGAATTTGCTGTCGATTTGTGACCAACCTATTTATAGACAATCCCGCTTGAATGAATAACAGTAGTATGTATGGGATATAGTATTTAAAATTATCCCTACATTATGTAGGACTAATGTCAAATACCCAATGAATGTGGTAATAAATTGTCCACCATTAAACCATGACATTTATAACGTTTTATTTAAATTTAATTTTCAATTTACATATCTTACCCTTAATCAATTATTATTATTATTATTATTAATATTTCTGCTCATTATCTCACATTTTATTTAACAAATGGTCTTGATGGATAAAATGTAAAATGTAAAAGAGCAACCAGAAGAAATGATAAATGTATTATCATTAAAAATATTGTTTTACCACCAGAAACATTACTTTAAAAAACAATGTAAACAACCCACTTGTTTATATTCGACACGCGCTCATTCGATTAGATCAATTTCTCAACGCAAAATCCATTTATTAACTCATCCCAAAATTTAAAAAAAAGGGCATCTGGCTCACTTACAATGTGATGGGACTCTTTTCGTTTTCGTAAGTTCGTGAAACGATGGCAGGTGGATCCACTTTAATGGCTATTGTTTATCAGAGATTTCTAATCTTTATATACTTAATATGCATAAACATGCTATGTACCGAACACACACACACACACATAGCTATAGGTACATATATGTATATGGACCGTATATACAATACATATATTATATCAATATTCTTAATTACCCGAATTTTTCTTATCTTATGTAATTAAATTTGTGGTTAGGTAATTTTTATTGAGAAAAAGGTGTTTGAATGGTATATAATCAATCTTCACCACCATTAGTATCCTTCTTATTATAATCTTATATATATTAGATATACATATATATATATATTTATTATTATTATATAATTAAGGAACATTGTGTAATAATATCCTTTTTATTTCAGGAAAAAAATTCATTCTTAAATTACAATGTTTCCTGTATTTTAACACTTCCACCATATCAGAGAAAAGGATTTGGCCGGTTACTAATTGATTTTAGTGAGTATTACTTTTGATTATATTTTTTTTCTTTTAATACATAATAATAATGATCGGGCAAAAGTTCAAGGATGAATTTAAGAAAATGAACAAATTGTTCTTCATATTAATTTATAAATCCCATAGACAATTTATTCTGCAATAATTTTTTTTTTTTTTTTTGTTCGCTCTCGTTTGTGAATACAACAATTTTAGAACCAATCCATTGAGGTGTGAACTTCAAATGTTGGTTAATGTCAATAAATGCTATTCAAAATAAAATCACTCACTCAAATTACTGATCAGGCCACTGATCAGAATTTCGATCAATCAAAAAAAAAATAGTCGAAATCAAAGTACAATTAAAATAATGATTAAAAAATATGTACGAACTACAAATAAAATAAAAATAATGAATATTAAAAATCAAAATGCCGACTACAGGTATCCCTCCTATAATATGGTACATAGGTTTCAACATGATTCCGTGTTGTATGAGACTAATAGCCAGTATTGTAGAACTACCGTTTTATACGAACATTTTCGCAATTTTTTTTTCGTGTTATAGTGAAACATAGTACCGTGACACACGAGAATTTCCATAATTTTCTTATCGTGTTAGATTGAAACCGTGTTGTGGGGGGCTTCTTCTTTTCGTGGCGAGACCTATCTAGATCTACCAATTAGCACAATAGTGCCGTTTTGTTACCACTGAATATACATTGATATGACGACATCTTCTGTTGTGTGTGTGAAAATGCAGCACTTGAGGTGTTTCTACTGAAAACCTTACAAATGCTCGCCATTTTATCTGACACCCTTTAAACACTGTCACTCTGAGATAATGCAATTTCTAGACTGTTTTTAAGTGCAATCCAACCACGCTACATATTAAAGTCAACATACCAGAAAAAATCCCGTCGGATTTAAACCCGGGACCTCCCGCTCCAAGGACAACCACTGAGCCATTTGGTCGGTCCTTTTATGGAGAGCTACTTACCTGTATAGTAAAAATCAAAATTTCTTCAAATGTAATCTTCGTAGTGTTTCTGAATAAGAGAAATATGAGGTGGTTAGGAAGGATTCCAAATGGGAGTACAAACATAGACTATGATGGGCGACTATGGCCTAAAGTTATTTGCATAATTTTTGGTATTTTTAAATATTGTCCCTTCAAACACACCATAAAGTTTGCCACTGCCACTGTAAGTAAACAGATATCAATTACAATATAATTATATTATGCTTTCATAAAAAAAAAAAAAACAATTACAATTTTATAGCAGAAAGCTCCATTTTCTATTCAACCCCGCAATGAAAAATTGTTACACGAGATGATGCGTCAAATAAAATAAAAGAAACACACACGATTCGATTCCTGCGGAGAATTTCTGAATAGAGAGTTTATTGCTCCCCATTGCCAGACAATTTTTGTTGTTATTGTATTTTTATAGATTTTTCCTCCTAAAAAAAAAAAAAATTATAAAAAAGAATAGAGATCAAAGACATCTCTAATACAATATGCATAGCACACATGTACGAAAAAGGTGCAAAATTATTTTGTACTATTTTTAAAGAAATTATTGGTATAAGATGATGCAGAACGAAAACAACATTCCATATGAGTAGTGTGTATATCATACAATGGCTTGGGTTGTTAGTATGCATATTGCAAATTTTAATTTTTTTAATGTGAAAAATATTTTCCATACCTATGATTAATGGGCATTATGCACATTTTATATACCAACTAAAATCGAGAGATACTACAATACATAGGGAATCGGCAGACATAAACATAGAGCTAGGTTGTGTTTAAAAGCCAAAAATTGTACAAAATCTCGAGCCCCGGGAACGTCAATGAAGCTACGTCATTCTAAAGCTCCAAGCCACGCCTATTACGTTGCAATGCAGTCTCACTATATAGCGTGAAATATATATACATATATATATAAGTAAAATCAACCGACTGCAGCATTTTTAGCTGGTTATCCATGATATTCATGAGTTTCTCTATGCAGTGCATATTTGAGGAGATGCATGCACACATATGCACGGGGCAATGTACAATTCGTTATTATTTGTTGGGTAAGAATTCTAAAGAGCCAGAGCAATGTCTTTTGCCGGTATCAGCGGCATAGTAGGTACTGTCATTACTCATTATTAATATATCGTCTTTATATAGATGTAGGTAAAGGTGTACACAATTTACATCGTGTAGGTAGAGTAAATACTTAAGGAGTGTGTAAGTTGTAATTAGACTTAGCGTAATATGACGTCAAACGAAAAATTTCATTTACGTTCTTTTTATAATGAACTGAAGTGGTAAATAAAATGCACTTATGTAGTTAGCGTGGTGTGAATGTTCGCCTTTTTTATATAACGTTTTACGTTTTTCTTCTTATTTTTTCATTTTTCTTTTATTTTTCTCGTGTAAAAGGGGTTCAATGTTTCATTTAGAAGGTATGCACAACATGCATGATTGTTTTTTTTTTATATAAATTTTGGAAATGGCGTGACATAATTCATATAAAACTAGAGCGTTGATGATTGATATCATTTTTTTTTTTGTAAATTATTATTTTATGAATCATTTAAATAAATTGAAGGTGAAAATTTTGTAAAAATAGATTGAAACTGATGATTAATTGCACCTAAGTAATAATAAATGAAATGATTTCAATCTAACCTCATCAGTTAACTGATTAAGGAATTAAGAATGGAACATTTTTGACAACCTGAAACGCACACGAAAAGATGGTAATCAGTAGTGCATTACTAAAGGATATGGGTGGATCATTATTTTTTTTTTGTGGTATGGGCAAGGTTATTTCTTAGCGCCGTTATTATTTTTTTTGGATTGTAAACGATCTTCATTGAAATCATATTTGTGGAAATAAATAAAACAAAATATAAAACACAATAAAAGAAAAATAATATTTTGTTAAACAGAAAATCTTTATAGCAATAAAAATAATTTTTTTATATTTTGGTACAATAATAATTACCATGTCTTTTTCTTACACGGTTTCTATACCGTAGAGTGCCGAATAGAGTATCTACTGTGTAAAAACAGAATTCGGTGTAATTTGTCTCAACAATTCTATACCGTAGAGTGCCGAATAGTGTACCTCCCGTAATAGTGTACCACTGATATGTTATTAGGTAAAATGTGCCAAATAGTATATCATGGGTATTTATAAATAATATTTGGATCTAATCTTATCATTGTCATTGATGAGAAATTTTAAGAAAAGACAAAAATAAAGAATACAACTGTCAAATGCAAACGTTTTGTTTAAATTATACTACTCTGACAAACTGTCAAACGACAAGACTGAGTATGAAATACAAAGTGTCAAGCCATTTTTTTCATATATGTATATTTTGTACTGTAGAGTGCCGAATAATATACCTCCCCAAATAGTGTACCCTGGTATACTATTTGGATTTTGGATCAGGGTTAAAAAGTAGAATTTTCCATATAGTGTACAATGGTATTATAATCGACACTCTACGGTATCTACAAACATATATCTCACGTTTCTCCAATCTAAAAATCGTTCAGTTTAATGGAAAGTCTTCATTTTACTTCCGTCCAATGTATTTTTTAACCAGAATTTCTTCATCAGCTTATATTCTCCGCTGAACAGTATCGACATTTATTAACATAAATCACCGGTACAATTCAAGTGCGCGCGACAACGGATAATAATAAAATAAGTGTGAGTTTTTGTCATGATTTAATAATCATAGACATAATTTAACCCACGAACATAATTTATTCATTAAAATATTCTATTGCGGGTAGACAGAGTTTTGCGACCGGTCGGCCGACGGTAGATACTACTTTTGAACTGCAAGAATTGTGTAAAGAAAATTGCATGCACAACATCAATTTATTTATCACGTCAATAAATCAGTGATTTACAATTTTGCATACATTGATAGTATCAGCACTGGTATGGTGTGATCAATCAACTGGAAAAGCGACATAGCTGATGAGATTGATGTCATGATTGATTTGCAATTAAGATTTTAACGACAAATCTAAATATTCAATAAACAATAATTGATGAAAAATGTTTTATATTATGACTGGGTGACTGGTGTTGAGGATACAAAATTAAGCAACAAGATCGGCTCTAAGAAAATTTAGTTTATTAGATAGAGATCCAGTAAAGTAACTTTTTGATTGGAAATTACATATTTTAAAAAATAATTACAAAAAATACATACCACGTGATATTGTTCCTGGCAGAATATATACTAAAATGTACTATAATTATGCATAGTAACTAGTAGGTAACTTTCCTGGCGCTAAGGTTCGGGGTGAACTTTTGCCTGACATACCACCTTCCTTCATTCTCTTCTGTTTTTTGTACATTGCTCTGCCAGTTTCTGATTTCCATTTTACGAAGATCTTCCATAAGTCTTCGATCTATTTTTTGTGGAGTTTTCCTCTGTTCCATAGGTCTATAATTTAGGATTCTCTTTTATGGTCTTGCGTTACTCATTCTAGCCAAATATCCACTTCGAACACATTCGGCAACATCCAACGGCCTTTCCTCAACATTGACGTGGGTTGGGAGAGGATACGTAGGGTGGAAAGAAAGTCAATACTGTAAATTATTCAAATTCGTCATATGAAATTTTTTCAATTCAATTTCCTTAAAAACATCAAGGAAACTCGTGATTTAAAAGGTAGCGATATTGTTTCTTCCCATTCGCAAATTAACCGTCCTCTTGTATGTAATTCAAGTAATTGTCCTTTTCAACGTTTTTTGACCGCTTTTTTTTAATTGAAAGAGAATTTTTGTTCGGAAAATTTTTTTTGTAATTAAAAAATAATTTTTTTTTTTAAATATTAATTAAAAACTAATATGAATCGAATATGAATAAAAAATATTAATTTTTATACGATATATTGTTAAAAAACCATACAAATGTATTTTTAATTTTTTTGTTATTTTTTTTTGGGTTTTTTTTACAAAATTCAATTCAGTAAAACTTTTAAAGAAATTTTCTATTATAATAGATTTTTGATAACATCATTTTGTGTTTATTTTCAATTTTCTAAAGAACATTTAATGACATTTTATAGCAAATTATATTTTCTATATGAACAAAAGAGCTATGTAGGTATGTTTTTATATATATACATACATACATACATACATATATAATGTACATTAGGTACAGTACATATATTCACTGAATTTGATTTTCGTAGGTAGGGTATATATATGCGGAGCCTGTTATTGTATACATGCTCGGATATCACAGCCGCACAACTCCCAAACGCCATTACTATATAGACGCTCCTCTCAACTCTATCCAATATAGCCCCATCCACATAGAATAAAATACCATGGCAGGAGTATCATTCTTCTATATACGCTTGGCAAGTTGCAGCAGTTTTGGTTTTGGTTGCGTCGAGACGATACTATCGATCGACGCTCATGGCCCTGAGGGCGACGCCCTGACTGTGACCTGACTTGACCTTTTTTTGCAAACGGCCTCGCAATCTCTAATAATATTGTGTGTTAACTATAACTAAAATATATACACACGTACACAGTTATTGTTAATGCTTTGTTTGATATCAGGATGTTCGACCGATTCGTTGGCATAGCCCCCAATTCTCATTAATTTGTTGTGTACCTGTACTGTAGAATATTATCCTAAAACACTATACACAATGTTTGTACATACACGTAATGCATTTTACATAAATTACATAATTCAAAATTGATATACTCAACAGCAACAATACAAACAATAACAATAACTGATTATAAAGTAAAGTGCATTACAAGATTTCTGATTGATATTTGTACGCAGTATAATATAATGATAACTATCACATCATAATATAGTAGGGAATGTCCTTTTTGCTAGGAGAAGGAAGTGTTTTGACAAACTACTTGGTGAACGTTTATTGTTCATCGTTCTGGTTGTCATCGTTGTTTTTGATTTTGTTTTTTTTTTTTTTTGTTGATCAATAAATTATGAGGTTTTTTTTTGTTTCGTGTGTACAGCCAGGTAGACAGGACTTTGATTTATTTATTTACAGGTGTATTTTACATTTTAATGTATATGTATGTATGCATATGTATTTGTATAGGTGATTGTTATTTATTGCCGTATTTAACATCATTAGTGTATTATATTTGTGGGGTATAGAAATAATTAGGAAAATTTATTAGTTACATATGCCATTTATTTACTAATGGTTTATAGACGAGATAATATATTCACACACTGTACTTATATAGTCTATGCCTATGGTCTGACTGATAACCAACGAAAATGTATATTTTAAATCGATATCATAGAAAATTTTGGTAAAAATTCTTTCATTGAACAAAAAAATTGTTTGGAGATTTTTGAAGACTTTTTTACACTTTTTTGCCTAAAAAAACCGTTTTGTAATTTAAACTGTTTTATTTTTAACGTAGAATAGGTTTTGATTTCAAAAATTATCTGGATCGTCTTGTTAAAAAAAATAAAATTAAAAATTCAATTTAAAAATAAATAAGAAAAATTTACAAATTAAAAATGAGAAACTAAAATTAAAAATCTACAATTCTAAAAATGTAATATTAAATAAAAAAAAATTAAAATTTACAAAATAAAAATGAGAAATCAATATTAAAAATCTACAATTCTAAAAATTCAAAATATCGCCAAGTATATAGATGGCGTGACGCGGGAAATCATTTAGAACAGAAAACGTATTGAATTTTCTCAATGTTTCGAAGTTTCCTTATTAATTATTTCAATTTTTATTCCTTTTAATACACCAATAATTGTCTAACTTACACGAACAGTTTTTTTTTTAAGAATCCTGTATTTCTATATTTTCTAGCTTCAAGAAAGGTTCAAAAATCAAAAACCCCAAGAATATTTGTAGGAAAAAATACAAATAATTTTCCTCTTGTCGATAATTGTGATGCGCCCATATATTTCGTACCTATTTATTATTATTAACGAGACAAATTTATCTATATTTGCAAATATATTTCGAAGAGCTATTTTTAATTCATATTATATTTTATCAGATATGTAGATAGTCAAATCCATGTAACATCCTTAATGTAATATGAGTTTGAGTAGACATACATATAATGACAAATAAAGGAACAAATATGGTAATAAACTCCCTTTTCGATATCGAAATAAATTGAAATCAAACGTTCTTTTGATGAGAACATTTTGAATCAATATTGTACAGATGATTAACTAACTACGAGTATATAGGCATCAAATCAAAATGCAGTAATGAAATTACTAAAGCCTTTGTAATGTTACTGTTCAACATCATCATACAAAGTGCAGCAAATAATGAATTTGACTAATAATTTCGGAAAAAAAAATAGAAATTTCTAATCAATTAGATTTATCGCTTTAGACATCTCTATAGGTAAAAGCGCAATTTTGTGTGGTCCATCCAATTTGGCAAAATTTTTCAGACTTCTACTAAAAAAGACTTAAAAGATCTAAACTAAATGTTATTAAATCAAATTAACTGCACCATTTTCGACGAATTTTTAACTAATACATTATAAAGTTTTTACGGCACAAATCTATTGTACCAAAAAACAAAAAACAAAATAAAAAAGGAAAAAAAAACCGTATCGGTGTATACTTTTTGTGCAATTTTTTTTTGTGCCTGTGACGTGACGCATTCTTTTGCCTGGAAAAATATGCGGCAAACTACATTTAGAATTATAATGGCTATATAGATCTTCTGCGCTCATGATGGTTATAGAGAGATGGTATAGTAGCCAAACATATGTACCTACATATAAAAATATTTCTTGTATTAATACAAGACACCATTTGCACATACTTCTCTTCTATTGGCCATTCAACTTTGTAGGATGACCTCTACAAATTTATATCTTTAGAACTTCTTTTTTAAGTTCATAGTCGCATCTTTTAAATGCAGACACAAGAAGATGATGGTTTTATGATATTTTGGCATATATGTAAACCGGGAGAAGAATGATGCATGGAAATTATGAGTTTTTTTCTTTTTTTTTTTTTTTTTCTTTTCTTTCTTGTATTTAATATATTTTTACGCCATAAAGATTTTTGCAAACTTTTGCGAGGTCGGTGGCATTGTGTTTTATTGAGAAATTCCAGCATCATAGTTCTTTCGCAGATGTATAATTCTTTTTTGATTTAGACAGATAAACCAGTCCATGAAATGATCTGAGCCAAATCGGTTTTTATTATTTTCTGTTTCATTTAATGTTGTATAATATTAAAATGTATTAAATCAGCTATGGTTGGTATTTAAAAAGTCTTTTGAAGGGATTACATATATAGACCTACATGTAATAAAAATGTGAATTGCAGGCATCCATCCGTATAGTTCAGTCACAGTAGAAACGAAAATATTTCATAAAATTTTATACAAAATGGCCTAAATGTCGAAATCTCTCAAATAAGGCTACCATTAAAAGAGGATAATATTTAGGATTATTTAGAATGCTGACTCGGAGAAAAATAAATTTGTTGTGGAAGAATTGTATGTAACAAAAAAAAAAGTATAAATTCCAAATTTTTTTTTTCTAAATTTATATTTTTTGCCATTTCGTGCACTTTTGACTAACGATTTCTGTTCGGGGGGCTTTTAAATATGAATAAATTGTTTCACAATCCATATTAAAATTAATTCGAATTGCCAGTTCGGACTTAACTAAGTTTCTATTCCTATTACTTCTTAGATTCCATGATTCCATGATGGAAAAAATGCGTTCAACAAACGCAATTCTAATAGGGATGTTATTTCACATCAGACCCGGAGAAGTTTATTGTAAACCCGAAGCCCGGAGAATAAACCCTAAGCCCGGAGAATAAACGCGAAACCTGGAGTTTCCTAGTCAAAGTAACGGTATTAGGAACCCTAATGATATTGTCATAAATATTTTTTTAATATAAAAATTAAAATTATGTACTCTACTCCAATTCTACTTTTTCCTTCTTAACTTTATTTTGGGTTTTTAGTAATTTTTAAAAATGGCAATAATTGCAGTCGAACTTTTTATTGTACATTTATGACCTTAATATTTAATGACAAAGACGATAATATACACATTTTTCTAGAAAATAACTATGATTTGTTTACATTTACGATATAATATTCTTTACGGAACCATTAATACCATCAGCAATGTTCTATATACAGTCTAGACTTCATAAATCTTATATTTCTGTTGTTCGCGGGAAAAATTACGAAAAAAATCCCCAAATTCTTACAGCCAAAATTTAAATTTTTTTTAATATCTAAAAACATCTATTCTCATTATCATCACCACTTTTGCAACCCGTTGATCAAGGGTATTAAATCACTGTCGTTTTGTTCGTTGGGGCTGTTTTTTTTTTTTTTTTTATTTTTAGGAAATTTTATTACAATTCATCCCATCCATCCACATATAAATGGGATATAGTGTTAGATGAAAAGAACACGAACAAATAGGAAATATAGTATATCAAGTGGGTGTTTGGCAGAGAGGGGCGCACACCAGGCAACAGAGGCATCAGCAGCAGCAGCAGCACATCGCCATTTGAGAGGGTGGCACATTTTGTTTTGGGGTAGAAACCGTCTAGACAAAACGGATCTATAATCCAAGTCTCGACAGCACTTCGAACCCTTAATTTTATATATAAAATAAATTTTCTCGCAGTCTCTCTTTTGTGTGTACTGTGTAACGTTTATACAGACGATATTTGAACATATACCTATTTATGTACATAGGTAGGTACGTATAGTGTGTTCTGTACATATTTCAATATAATATTACTCCATCAGTGAAGAGGCTCAAGGCTTTTTCAAATAAAAAAAGAAAAAAAAACATCTTACCAATTCGATAATCTGTAAAGCTATGAGAGTACTTCTGATATCAAAATGTTTCCTTTTTGAGGTTTCGTTGGTAAGGATCTGAAGATGGTAAATAGAAAATATTGGAAACTAATGAGATGCTTTACATACATCTGCAATTTTCTATATAACTATTTATCTAGACATGCAAATATTTTGATTGTTTTCGTGTGTAGATAATGAATTGTCGTTATATCGGTAGACATTCTTCTTATTATTAGCGAATCTGAATTTAATTTTGAGATAGCAATAAAATACTAGTTATATTGTGTTGTGTTGTTATCGTCTGTTTCGAATCGAATCATCATAAATCCTATTTGAGACACGTTGAGTCTATATACAGAGATTTCATCTCACATTAATTATTTAGGGTTAACTAATAATCGTTAGATTATCGATACAGTTTTCGCTTAACTAATAATAATGTTGTACTGCCACACAAGTTTCAAACTATTGCGATAATATTTCGATCATCGAACTAATAATTATAAAATGACAATATTTTTTTTAATATTTAACAACTCAATTTTTAAAATACATAATATTTGATGATAGTTTACTTTAAATTTACAGTACGGTTCAAATCATTAGTTCAAACTTTTTTTTCGTTTGTCTGATTTAATCTCAAATTTTTCAAGACAACCTACAATTTTTATTTGATATTCTAAAATCTGATGAAATTCCCTTAAAAATACATTTATTTTTCATTTTTTATTTTTTTCATTTACTCAATAGATAGTCGGAATGTAGAAAAAAAGGAATATAACAACAATTATAGAGAATTCAAAAATAAAGATTTTTTTCATAGATCAAAAACTTCCACGATATACCGTTATGGCGTTGCAATCAATTTCATGTCATTTCTAGGGTTTTAATCATTTACTCAAAAAATATTTGGTTTACGGAAAAAATGTATATGACAAAAATGATAGAGAATAAAAAAATAAGGATTTTATTTATAGACCAAAAAGTTCCACGACCAGCCGTTATGGTGCTATAATCAATTTTATATTATGTATTTCTATATTATATATATCTATATATTCTTCTATTCTTCTATCTATATATATTCAATTTACTCAATTTTCGTTGTTGTACAGACAAAACAGACGCGTACAAAATCATAGATAATAAACAACTACTCATACGGGTATATTATAATCGGTGTAGCCAATTATACCTTCTTTACTGGTTTTTAAATAAAACTACACAAAAATGGTGGATCTCATTTGAGATCTGTGAAATATCGATTTGTTTATCGAATTCATATTATGTTCTCGGCATAAATTCTTGTTAAATGTTGATTCCTATTAATTTTAGATCATTTAAGTTATTCTTACACCTTACATATTTAATAGTACATGTACACCAACTAGATTGTTTTTTTTTTTTATCTAATAGAAAGCACTTTATAACAAACGTTTATCAATGTATTGTATATAAAGTTATGCAACCCTAACTTTTTGGCATTCTTAATTATAATGCAATTAAAACAGAAATGTAAATGTCGCCAATTTTTCTAATGAAACAAATTAAATGCAAAGTTGGTGTAGTGTACAAAAACTAATTATTTAGTAGCAGTTGTACAACCACAATTTCTACACCGGAGAAGCATAATTTTAAAATTTAATTATATTTTCCGACACTTATATTATACAAATTGATGTCGTTCGTTGTTCGGTTAAATTAAGTAATAATGGTCCTTGAAATGATGTCAATTACAAATTTAATTTACATATACATACATAAGTACTACATTAAACGGGATAAAATCAAGCTTTTAAAATAAAATAGTTAAATAAATAAAAATAATTAAATGTGACACACAAACAAAGAATTTAATTTAATTTTATTTCAAATGATTCTTCCAACATTCAATGTGACATTTATTGGGAGAACAGAAACAGATTTTTGTTTAACAGAATTTCAGAGTTGGAGTATTGAGGATATATAGTAGCTATAAAACCCTAGACCACGTATACACTTTTGCATAAACATCGCAATTTAAATGTCCCGTACTAATAGCCGGGGTACTACCGGCTCGTTATGGCAGCCGTAATTGATTTAAATTTACTGCTATATGGCTCCAAAATTGAAGAGTTATAAATTATTTTCGTTTTAGTAGCCATTTTGAATTAGCTATCATTTTGACAAAAAAAAAATTTAAAATGGTTTCTCAACAGATCTACCATTTTTAACTATCAAATCGGATAAAATGATATTAAAATAATTACCGCTATTTAGAATGGCACTTTGCATTTTAGGTTTAATCAGTGTAGTATCATTTTCAAAATGTTGCTATCTGTGCAAACGAACCAACTCATACATTATATCAGGCGTAGTTTTTAATCCATTCAAAGAAAAACAATAAATAAAGATAAAAATTTTTAATTTCTAAAGACTCATCGAACCGTTTTCTCATAGACGCTTTAAATATAAATATTTATGTGTAGTAGTGTGTCTAAGAAAATTTTGGAACAAAAACTTACAAATCGCGTCAAGAGTAGTTTTCTCGAGCGAAAAAATTGTGAAATTCCAGGTTAGATAAAAAACCATGGCTTCTTTTTTCATATAAAAATCGCCCCAGCCTATGCATATATTATAATTTCTATGTATTGCCCCCGTACACTTAGTTTAAGTTAATAAAACATTTTTCGTTTAACATTAAAACATAAATAATTTTTTATACATTTGAATCATTTTTTTAAAAAATTTTCATAATTTTCATTAAGTTATTTTGTTTAATTAATTTTCCATATTCAATATTTGAAATGGAAAACAAATATCAATCATCATATAATGACGATTAACTGTTCATTACTCGCCATTCAATTTCTCATTTTCGAATTTATTTTATTTACATTTTACCCTGTCTGTGCTCTGTGGTTACCCACACAACCAGATATTGCAAAAGTTCTGATGTTCTGAAACTTATTGTCTTTGTCCGAATTGAATTTCGCCTATTGACATGAAGGCAATTTTATTTACCTTTTTTTCTTTATAGTTGATGTAAAAACATAGCGTTGCTTGCGGCCAAGAATTCGCAAATAAGAAAAGTTTTGTCTGAACGTCTGCAAATTTATTTTCTCAGACAGATTTCATCTTATATTTATTTCTGTGGCGTTTTTTTTATTTTTTTTTTATTTTCATCTTTCTATCGCTCTAAATTTATGGTAAATAATACAGTAAAAAAGAATTTCTCAAATAAAAATCTCTTCACATTTCAGTAGAATTAATCACCCCCTATTTGCACTACTTACAACAAGAAAAAAAAATTGTCTGAAAATATAATTAGAAGGCAAATAATTTGCGCATTTATCTTTTGCCGCATACATTTTTACAAAAGGTTCTTACCCCAAAAAAGTCCATCCAGACAGACTGTATATATGTATGTAAGTACATATGTATGTATATACGGGCCAGCGTAAACTTGTACATATGTAGATGTACATCTAACCCAACCAAACCCCAAAACTGAAAAAGGGTCGATCGTCGATACCATATGACTCTTGTATAATATACAATGTACGTCTGACAGTATGTATGTATGTGTGGTCGTTGTTGAGAATGTATGCAGAGCCGACACTATACTTGTTGGCATGAGATTTTTGGGAAGAGGGCGTGGGGAGTGGGAGTTGGGCGCGATATTGGGGAGCGCATCATGAACGACTCTTGTAAACTTTATGGAAACTAACCTATGTCAACGATGCGCAACGTCGGTATGGCGCCCTAATACGTCGCGACTCTCTTCCCGGAACCATTTTCATGCAATTGCAGGGAACATTTTGCTGTCGCACAATATGCATAGAATTTTCCGTGCTTCGGTTATAGATTGTGGATGAAGGGAAATGGGTATGAAGGGTAATATATAAATATATACATAGTAGACTCCACATTTATTATTGCAGCTTTTATGTATGTACCTACATGGTAAATCGTCTTAATTTGTATAAAATACATACATACGCATTGTACAATTTTGTATACCTGTATTTGTATACCAGACGTACTCCATCCATAGAGTTAGGCATCCCTACAGACATGCTGGGTAGGTCTGCACTCTACACGAAATTATGTTTTTTGGGGGATTTTATGTTTTTGACTAGCAAAATTAAATATTTGAAGTGTGTTTGACTGAAGTATTCCATTATATGTTGTTGCAATATACGTCTATATGGATTCACTGATAAATTGAATTTGAGTGGGGGGGGGGGTAATGATAACATATAATAGAAATAAGCACTCTGTTTCTATAATATGAATCAACAATACAATACAATTGTTTTTCGATATAGTAGATAGTAGTATAGTAAATTCTCCGCCCCTCCTCCCATTTTACCTGTCATCTAAAAAGCGTATTATAATTTTTGACTTTACAAGTAATACGCATAGTAATAAGTGTATGAAAATATTATGACAAATTATTAACAATTAGTTTTCTTGTAAGACAATTTTTAAAAAATTTTAAAAACCAAAAATGAATTTATGTTTTGCCTCTGTTTGCTCTCTTATCTCAATTTCTCTCTTTTTACTCATATAGTACATATATTTTTATGTACACTTTATTGTAAAAGTAGAGAATTTTCATATTCATGATTTTTTTCTTTTTTTATCTAAAAAATTCTTCTTTGTGGTTTTTTTTTAAAATGTGTAGGTACTTATGTACAACATGTCTCGAATTTAATTTAATTAAAGAAAAACAAGGAAAATCTCAAAAATGTTGTAATATACTTTAGATACGATAAAGTGTTCGTGTTACAAGAATAGAAATAAATGCGCGTCCAAAAACAAAGCAATTTTTTTTTTTTTTTTTTTTTTTAATTCTCATAAGAATTAATGTCTTCATTGAGATGCTTTCGGGCTAAACTATTTAATATACAAATGAAATTAAATGAAAAGCATTCGTGCTTTCCACACATGAGCGCCACCTAAAAATACTTTCCCGTCTAAAACCACAAGGTTTTTTTGGAAATAAAAAAAAAAAAAAATAAAACAAAATAAATAAATAAATAAATCGTAGCATCTATTTCGAGCTATGTATATATTCCGATTATAAAGTGTAGACACCGCTCTTAGAAGAGATCAAAATAACCACCTTGCAGTACAAAGAAATACTTTCGGTCGCAGACTTGATTGTATTCATAATTTATATGATCTCTTAATTTTTAATAAGAATTAAGGAATGTTAAATTGTCTGAAAATACATTTTTTTTTAATTTGTATTTATAAAACAATAAAAATAATTTTTTTTTTCATTTGTTAATACACACAAAACATATTATATGACATCATAAAGATTTTGGTTATATTTAAAATAGTTTTTTTTTATCAACCATAGGTACATCCTCAATGATTCAATTGATGTTATAATATATTTATATTGGTCTGTAGTTGGTTAATTAAATTTAAATTTAAAGTTAAAATTGATCTTACTAATTTATTATTATTTTTATATGATGTTAATCAAGGGTATTATAACTTTGGTACGGATTTTGTAACGCCCCTTAATAATCATCGTACACCATTGTCTTTCTCGTAAAATTCTAAGTCGAAATATGCATGTCCGTCCGTCCGTCTGTCCGTGATCAAAATGTTGACAGTTTATTATGTAGTTCTAGGGTATGATCTCTATTGTTTTTGGATCAAATCGGACAAAAAAATAGGGGAGGCTCTGGTACAGTGTTCATCTAATTTTGATATAAACCATCCATTTACTCGAAAGATAGTCGAAATGTAGAAAAAATGAATATGACAACAATTATAGAGAATACAAAAATGAAGATTT
>JANSTT010013253.1:0-22973 GCA_026745375.1 Platyura marginata | reverse complement strand
GAGAGTATAACCTTGAAACAACCAATCCATTTCGCATATTTTCTGAAGTCAGAAAATATACTCAATTTTTTGGTGTAACTTGGTGTACTCTCCCGATTTTATGTTCATGGCTTGTATTATACGGCATTATTATTGTGGTTACATCGTTGAAAATCAAACATGGTTTGATCCATCAATTTAATAGACAATGTCATTTATGGTCGTTATAAACGATCAATTTTAATTGATGAGAGCGTTCGTCAACTAAAATTGACAATTAAAATTGATCGTCTATGGGGCCCTTTACGATACGCCAACAAAATAGTTGGTGTTACGTTAACACGTAAAACAACAACAACTAACGCCAACATTGGTCTACGATTCCCACGAAAACACACATAATGAAGACCAATGTAGCCCGTACATTGCGATTTTATGTCAAATTGCGAATATACGAACGGCAAAATAATCGCAATTGCGAGCAATTACAAATAAACGAACGCGTTCCCTCTATAGAATGTAAACGTCAAAAATTGATAGATCACAATAAAAATCTACCTTTCCAATTTTACATTTTTGCACGTCAGTTGATGGGAAAAATATTTTTTAATTGAGTACAATACAATTTAAATCTATAATATCTCTAAATTAAATCCTTTGTTATCATTTTTTTAACAATGGGTCGTAAAACGAAAAATATTCAAAGAACCAAGAATAATTTGAAGGTAATTTTGTAATTAGTAATTAGTAGTAATCACCAATTGTAATAAATGAGATTTGATCAGATGTTTTAAGGAATCCTTAATATATTTCTATTTTTAAGATTTTTCCTTCCAAAATTTCGAGGCCTACGAAATGGAAGTATAAATTGCATTATTTAAGTAAAAGAGCTTTTCGAAGGATTTCTCTCCGCCATCTCTTTTCCGAAAATATTCATTAAATTTTTTTTTAGCCTTCTAGCAGTGGTAGAAGTGCAGAACTACTTGGTACGTCTGTACCAATATTTCCAGGCTTTAAAACAAATCTTGTACTTTCCCAATCGGAAAGTACTCCTGGATCAACTGAAGAATTATCATCGGAAATGGTGGTCAATATGGATGTAGATTTTCAGCTTGTCTTTCGCAAAATGGGAAAAAAGGATCCAACAACGAAAGTGAAAGCGCTTCAAGAGTTTATGGAATTACTAGATAAGTCAGATATAAAAGTTGTAAAAGTAATCTTACCATTTTGGCCAAAACTGTATTTCAATCTTGCTACTGATATCGAAAAACGTGTTCGAGAATTTGCCCAACAGACTCAAAATGCCATTTCTATTAAATGTGGCAAAGATATAGCGCCAATATTACGACAAATATCGTCAACGTGGATAATAAGTCAATTCGATGAATATGGACCAGCAGCTAGTATTGCTTTGATTTCATTTAATAGAAGCTTTCCATTCGATAAATGCAAAATTTTTTTCCACTTTTGCCAAAATGACATATTAAACTTTTTAATTGAATATATCACTATTCAAACTCCAACAACTTTATCCAATTCAAGGTACCTAATTAAAACTTAATGTTAATTAAATTTCCAATAGTAAATTTTTTATCAATTTCAGTCATTATTCATTAGGCGAATGCAATATAAAATATCAACATATCATTAAATGTACTCTACAAGGATATTCACTTTATTTATCAAATATGCGGGAAGAACAGCTCGACGACGACAAAAATATGATTTTAATAAATAATCCAAAATTTTGGGATTTCAATAAACACACATCTTTAACTGTTAGATCGGCTTGGTTCGAATCGATAACATCCATTTTGCAATTTGCCACAGACTTCTTATCAAATCACAAGAACCAACTACTCAAAAGCATTCTTAAAAATTTGATCGAAACTTGTCCAATATTATTAAGTCGTGTTTGGGGTGCAACAGTATTAGCAGCGCACAAAATTGAAAATTGGTAAGTTTAATTATATTAAATTATTGTCTATTACAGTATAACTTCCCAATCCGAACAGATATATTTTTGCTCAATGCCGGACTATGGCGGTAAAATATGTTATAAAATTTTATGAACTAAAAATGAGTTATGGTGATATACCTACTTGCTATTATATGATGAATTATTCTACAGGGTGGACTAAAAGTTCCCTTTCCGATTAGTTGTGGAAAATGATACCCATTAGAATTCATGCACGCGCCGGCACTTTTCATTGCATTTTTCATCACTTTTTGCAGTAATTTGCGCAATTTTCGCTTGAATGTTGGTTCTTCAATACCTGTAAAGTCTGTGATTTATCAATAATAAAATCATAGCCTTCTCCTTGAGAAATGTCTAGAATCACAGAAAAATGTCTAGAATCATTGTTATTTATTAGCAATTTCCATTGATCGTAATGCTTGTAATTGCAGCATTTCCTTTATTATTATTTTTTTTCGTTGCCTGTTCGAATTAAGCAAAGTCCAGTTTAGTTGGGTCCGGATTAATGAGGTTCTGCTGTATATAATAAATATTATGACTGATGAATTTATTTTCAGGAATCAGTTTATAAACGTGGAAGAAGATTTTTTAAACAAAATTTTAATTATCATAAAGGATGGAGGAAATGGAAATGCTTCGGTCATTTTTCCTCATATACTGCCACTGCTAGAGAAATTTAAAAAAATGGTTGCCATAGAAAATATTCAAAATGTCTATATAAATGTATTGGAAAATATGCACAACTGCATATCAACATTTGGCAAACAATATAAGATTGATGAATTTGTAATTATAAGTCGATCCTATTTTGAATGTCTTCGTTATATTATAATGGAAATTCAGAGTGGGGCGATTGTGATCAAAGGGAAAAGTGACGAAATTTGTTTACAACTAGTCGACGATCAATTAATGAACGTTATAAATTGTTGTATACATATTGGCAGCGATAATATTTTTGATGAAATTGGATTTTTGATTAATTTTTGGCATCAACAATGTGCCGGCGAATCATCGATTTATGAATTGTTACGAAAACTATTTTGGAATAAATTAGTTGCGCTACTATTGGTGGAGCCATCTAAAATGGAGAATGTTGACAATATTTTGAGAGCTCATTTCTCTTTAATCAATAGTCTCAAACGTTGTACAGTTGCTGAGATACATCTTGATATTGAACTTAATAAACTTGTGTCGAAATTGTGTATGTTCTACATAAAGGAAACATTAGAGACAAAATCTCTAATTTATATATTATACATTAAAAATATATTGGAAACATTTGGAAATGTGGACATATTGAATGAATTAACCGAAAGTAATTGTCTTTTTAATTTTTGCAATGATTTATCTGCTTGGATGGATACGACACACCAGCAGAAGGAATACATTGTCGATATACTTCTAATGAGTTGCAAATTCTTAAATAGTGTGGAAAAAGAATTAATTGTCACCCGATTTGTAACACAGTCCAATGAAAATGTACGCAATTGGATTATTGCCAGACTCCTAACACATTCTGATATTAATTTAAAGAAAATTATTCCCGAAGCAAATATCAATAGTTTAATGGTAAAATTTGCCAGTGCTGTAAATAATGACGAGGATGTTGACGAGAATATTAATATTTTGTATAAATTACTAATTCAACATGAGACTATTACGATTGATTTAAAAACATACGAGGAAATAATTCAAAAGATGATAATCCCTTTGAGTGATGTCAGCAAAGCTAATATACTTGATAAATGTGCAAAGTTTATTTCTAACATTTTTCCTGTGATCTGTAATGACGCTAAGAAAGGAACGTTAAAGAGATTGATCTTTTTGGAATTATTTAAAGTGAATATTACAAAAATGGTAAGAGTAAATCAGTCAGATTTTTTCGCTGTTGACTGTAATTTTTTTTTTAAATATAGGAATCATCATATTTGTCTAAAGACACTATGTTGGCAGTGAAAACATCTTGGAAAAATTCACTATTAAATAACTATCTTCAATTAGATAATTCACTTTTGGCTGAATGTTCAAATATTATTGAGGCCTATATACATGAATATGAGACCATTTCTATTGAATTAATTGATGATATATCCGAAATATATTCGGAAATGTTTTTATCATCTACAATTGAAAATGGAAAAATTGTATCAACAGATTTTTCATCAAATATTAATTACATAGATGATATGTGTTTATATTTGGAATCAATCAATGGAACATTGGCAATTTCATCGGATTCATTTGAACTAACAATTGATGACGCTGACTTTAATGAAATTGTTAATAATACTGTTAAAATGGAAATTTTCAAATTTGGCGTTATATTGAAAGTAACCACCTGTATTAAAGACCAAGAAGACGTCCAATATATAGAAAATATTTTACAAACTCTTTATGTTTCTAATTTGGGAAATTGTCTTCTTCAATATTTACCAAAGGTTTTACTACAAAATTACGTAGGTTTACATATAAAATTAATAATTAATTTTATTACAGCTGCCCGTACACATTAAAACTTATATCGTTTGTTTAAAAAGAATAATAATTTCGTTTTTACAAAATATTCAATCGCACCAGTTATCCATCATTAAAGAAAAATTGATGGAAAAAGCTAAAATCAATGGATTATTTTGGATTGTTAGTCTTTTATATCTTTTTGATGTGGAACCGTACAATAATGATAAACGAGGACATATTCTGCTATTGGAGGAATTTTCAAAATCAGCACATCGATCGAATTTGACCACAAATTATAACATGTTCCAAGTAAGGGCTGTAATTGGTTCCACGACAATTCCCCGAAAACAACAATTTTCGTTTTCAGTGAATTGTCGCTTTTGGAAAATTGTCGTGCTACCGCTATAATTAGAAATTGATTTTGTCGGGCCAATTACATAATATTATACAAATTTTTAGGTAATATCAAGAAAAATTGACCAACGATCATTGCCGATTCAATTGAATGACACTTCTATTGACTTAACCAGACTAATAACATTGAGATGTTTGATTGATAATTATTTTCAATCGAATTTTAATGAAATCGGTGATCGACAAATTATTGAGAGTAGCCTAAGTTTGTTAACGACCATTTATGCGGATTCTAAAATTGACAAATCATTTTTAATTTACAATCAGTAAGTGAAATTTGAACGATGAAGATACTTAGTTCACTTTTAATTTTAATTTTTTTTAGGAATGTTTCTAATTTTCCATTAGACAAAATTGTGTTTGTTACCGAAATAGCAAATTTACTTGAGAAAATAATCAAATATTTTCCATTCGAATTAAGTAGAGACAATTGGGATTTCATTAAAATTGCATTGAGTTCGTGGATACTTTCAATTTCTAAGAGTAATGAACATTTTAAGAAAACAAAGGTAGGGCAGACAATAAAAATGGTTCACGGATCCATGTTGACTTGTTGATATCTATTTTAGGTTGCCTTATTCATTTCATCAATTTACAAATTATTCAATACTTTTTCGTTATTTATTATGGAGTTAAAGACGAAATGTTCCACAAAAATTATGACTGAACTAATTGAAGAATGGGAACGACTTTTTGCAAGCGATGTGAATATAATTATGTTAAAGAGTTTTATGGAAATAACCAAATTCCAAGGCAAGTAACTACGATTAAATATTAAATCTATTTTAAGTACATTTTTCATTTATAGATGATCATCAAAAATCCGTCTGTTTTGTGAATTTAATAAGTAAATCTATCAATAATGTTGATTTTAAATATCTAGCATTACCGTATAACATTAAATCCAAAATAAGTAATGATGATCTGCTCCAGTTTGCTCTTTCAAATTTGTCAAATGACAATATTGCCATAACATGTTATGTTATCATTAAAAAGTTGGGCTCAAATTTTATATCGAAAGACATAAAATTACTACAGAACCGAAATGAAATGGAAACCCAATCAACGAATTCGGATAATTGGCATTTATTACAAAAATTCGAATCAACTATCTACAGCTATAGTTCGATGATGGAAAAATGGACATCCAAGTTAGAAGCTTGTACAATATCTCCTATTTATCAAATTTAAATAGAACTGTGTTTCAGCATAAAGTTGTTTGATCTGGACAACATATCACAAATTCCTGGAACAGCATCGATACCATATTTATTACTGTGGAATTGTATATTAGACATTTGTCTACAAGCACCACCAGAATTACGCTCAATATATGCATCATTTATTGCCGAAAATAGTTACGAAAATCTAATGATGACGTCATTATTCCATCTTATGCCCATTGAAATTATTAAAAATCCTGACTCAAAACACCTAGGCAAATCCTATTTTTCATCTGTGCCGTCGGATCAATTAAACGGTAAACTAATTAATTTTATTAACTAATTTATTAATTAAAAAAGTTAAATTTGTAATTGGCAGAATTAATTTCATCACCGGATAGGTTTGCTTGTTACATATATTTGCAGACATTACGCTTTTTACCGGCAATTGCAAGAAAATGGTGGCACAATTTAAATACCGGTCAAAAAATGATTGTTGACAAGATTACTACCAGTTGTGTGTCACCGCAGTTGTGCCAGGATGAACTTTGTGTATTAACGGATTCAAAAGAAAAACACGAAAATGTACAATTTACCGTTCATCGAACGTCTAGAGAAGTTTCTGCATCATATACCATTGATGAAGCCCGATTAGAATTATTAATTACGTTACCAATAAATCATCCATTAGGCACGGTAAAAGTTGAGACGGGAAAACAAATTGGCGGAAAACTCCAATCGAGAATATTGGTCATGCAATTAACAATATTTTTGACACATCAGAATGGATCGATATTGGATGTGTTACGTTTGTGGAAAAAAAATTTAGACAAAAAATTCGAAGGCGTCGAAGAATGCTACGTTTGCTATAGTGTCATTCATCAAGATACATGCCAATTGCCGAAACTTACTTGCAAAACGTGTAAAAAGAAATTCCATGGTCCATGTTTGGTAATGTTGTTATTATTATGTGTATTAAAGGAGCCCCACAGACGATCATTTAAAATTTACTATTAAAATTGACGAAACGAAACGAACATGAAATTTCTTACTTACTACAGTTTCGAAACGTACATTTCGGTACAAAATACAACCCTAGTACAAATTGGGTGACGTTTATTTCGAACAAGACGTCAAGTGTTTTCATGACGAAATACAACAAAAGAGCAATACGGCAAATTGGTAGACTTTATGGAGGATATTATCAATTTTGCAAGAGGTTTTTTAAACAAAATATTGTCTTTCTCAATTGAATCATCCGCAATATTTTGACATTTCTCCAAAGTGAAGTTTGATAGTGAATGAATATGATTTCGTTTCGAAATTAGTACTGAGGTTTTTCATTTCGTTACGACTTTACATTTCTGCCTTCGTAACGTAATTCATAGTAAGGACTCAACACGCAAAGTAACTTAAAGATGTTACTTCTTCGACTCCTAAAAAAAACTGATGCGACATTGACAAAATCAAACATTATTTGATTCATCAATTTTAATTGACAATATCATTGACGATTGTTCTACGATCAATTTTAATTGATAAGCGCGTTCGTCAATAGTCGGTATCTTACAGACCAACAAATCGGTTTTATAGAAAAACGGGACATGTAAAGCAATGAGAAAACGGTCAACACTTTTCTTGTTCAAACCGGTGTGTTGCCCTGTGTGATATCGACTAATTACAATTGATTGTCTGTGGGGGGGCCTTTAAGAGAGAGAGAGAGAGAGAGAGAGAAATTCATTTTAACATTATTTATAAATTATTACAGTATAAATGGTTCAACACTAGCAACAAGTCTACCTGTCCTATATGCAGAAATACATTTTAATTCGATTTCATGTTATGTAACCAATAAACAAGAAAATCTTTATGAAAATATAGAATTCTATTAATTTATTGGAGAAAAGAAGTTCGATCCAACTGTAATTGTGAAATTATTGAAAAAAAAAAATTATAAATGACGTATTTAAATATTTTATATTAAATTTTGTATACAAAAATCTTTTTTGTAGATACATTTTGGAGGTCTGTCTGTTTAATATGAATATACTTCGATAAAATAGTTTATTGGAAATTTTTTTTTTTTAAATACTTCAATAGTAAAATATTTTCACCTAAAATTATTATCACCAAAAACAAAACAAAATTCCAAAAAAAAAAGAACAAACGAACAAAAAGTAATGTTCAAATTTGGCACTATGTGTCGACGAAAACCTTAAGTCTTTTTTCGTGATTTTCTGTTTTTGTATCTTTACTAACAACATTGCTACCTGTTTCATCGACTTTTCTTTTATTCGATGTAAATTCATTATCGGTATAAAACACTGTGGACGTTTTTGGACACCCATCCTCATTTAGATTACATATCGGTTCTGTGTCCTCACTATTACTACCACCACCACCACCGCCACCAATATAATTAACTGACATGCTATCCGATACATTCCAATCAATCAATTTACTTGGATCTTTTTCCATTAATTTTTGGGCTAATAGTTTTAAACTCGTTAAACTGTTATCACAGTCACTGGTATCAATATCAGTTAAACTAATACCAGCTCGTTCAATTTCGGCATATGTACCGAATGGCAATTTTTGTAGACATTCTAATTTCTGAACATGTGTTTTCGAACGAAGATGCTTAGCTAGATGGCCATGAATTCGAAATGCTATTTTACAATCACAACATTCAAATGGACGTGGATTCGATGACGTTGCCACCCCAAATGTGGATGTCATTAAAATTTTATTTTTATGTCCTTCAGATCTTTCATGTTTTTGAAAATGTCCTTGAGTACGAAAGCTCACGCTACATATTTCACAGCGAAATTTTCGTTCCATATAGTGAATGTTCATATGCAAAATCATTTGGTGTTTTTTTGGAAATGTTTTCGAACAAATGGCACATATGGATCGTCCATCCTCTTGTATAAATCCACGTGAATGGGCAACGGGTAAATCAGATTGGACACTTTTAAAACCATCTTCTCCAACAACGACCGTTCTTGTATATATTCCACTAATATCCGATGGTAGCTTATAGTCATAGTGTGAATTAAGTTCACCTTCCGAATCGCTATCATCACTATAGTCTCGATCACTTTTATAATGAGCTTTTTTATATTCGGTCGATGTCATTTTGAGATATTCCGAAGCTACACTTTTTGCATTTTGCCCGCCAACAACGCTCTCACATGTTAATAGGAATTTATCGGCTGGCCCTTGTGTAACATCTAATTTCATAGAATTGGCTGCAATTTCGGCAAGTGTATTTATTCCACTAATACCCTCATCTCCATGATTCTCGTTATTAAAAGCATTTATTAAACTGTTCTTTTTTCGGGAAACAGAAATATCAACATTTTCCGCCAAATTATGTTCAGCATTCGAATTCAATGCGGTTGTTGGTGTATTAAAGTTTTCAAAATGTACATCACCGCTATCACTATTCGAAATTGGCTTTAAGCATACTTTCTGTGTTGGCAGTTGTTCCTCCGCAGGTATTTGATCTTCTTTTATATAAAAATTTTGTTTGCTATTTGCTTGACATTTATTTATCAATGATGATGATGATGTCGATGAATTGACATTTCTTAGCTTGGCCGTTGAAAAGGATAACAGATCGGATCTGAACGGCGTAATGGATGATGATATCGCAAACCGGTCTATTGGTTCGATCTGATGCATTTGACTTTGTTTTACTTTCGAATCAAATAGAGCCCGTTCCGTTAAATAGTTTTGTAACAAACCGTTATTATCAATACTTGTATATTGTATTGATGACGAAACTTTATCAGTTATTGAAACTAAAGATGCCAACAATGTAAACTCATTGACAATATTCGAAATATATCCGGTTGTGTTGCCAATTACTTGCTGTACAATTTGTGTATCTAAATTGTGATTAGTTTGCTGTTGATGACCATCATCATCGTTGCGTGTTTTTCTTAAATCAATTGGTACATTAAGATCACATTTTAAGGAACATTGATCATCTGTTGAAATGTCAAGTGGCACATTCAATGTTATTTTCTCCATATGACATTTATTTTGTTGTGTTCTATCCGTATATGGATACATAATAGGACGTTCCGGTATAATGCTTGATGAAGTACTAATATTTGTGGATGTTGATAGATATAGCAAACACTTGGCCGCTTCATGTTCTGGAAATCGAACTTTACTCTCATCAGTATCTAAAAATAGTCATTTATATATAAATATTTATATATATAAATAAAATATCTTACCACTGCTATCATGGTCTCCATCATCATCGCTTAGGTCTTCCGAATCGGTGTCTACTTGTGTAGTACATCTATCATTGGATGCCATTGATTCATCTTCGATATCATCTATGCAGCTGTCATCTAATGTAGACTGTGCCCGCAAATCAATTTCAAAACATTTTTTGTAGTGAGTTTTCGATTTCATGTGTTTCGTTAAATTGCCTTTAGTTTTAAAGCTAAATTAAAAAAAAAAAAATTATCATTACTAATGAGGAACGCAAATATAATAAGACTACTAGGTCGGTCTTCTTCTTTCCTCCACGTCAGTCCGAAACAAATAGTTTGATTTCCAACTAACTAACTAACTATCCAAATTTACTCCTAGAGAGAGAAAGTCTGTATAAATGATATTCACAACCATTTGTGTAAAAACATGACATTTGAACACATGCAAACAAAAAATATCTATAGATGAATCGCTATAATCCTGGCGCTTCTGTAGATGCTGTAACGACCTCCTCGGTCATCACATTTTTCTTAGCTTTCTATCTTTTAAATTATTTTTATTAAAATTCAATTTGTAATTCTTTTTTAAATTTTGCGCTTTAAAATGTTAAAGTAAATTAATCGTCCGTTTAAAATTCCCATCATTTAAATATATCCCTACTTCGGCTTAATAATTCCAACCGAGATCGAAGTTAAATGAGAAAGCAGGACAAGTTCTGATCCAACCGTCAAGCGGATAGTCGCGTATATTAAAAAGGCTCGTGTGAGGTAATAAAAGTTAAGTCAAGTGCGCATTTTAAACAAAGTTAAAAATAATAAAATTAAAACTATAAAGAAACTAAAAAGCTAAAACTATAAAAGATAATAAAAAAACAATTAATTCGATCATTAAAAGCAAGTACCAGATCCACTTAAAAAAAAAGTATTAAGGCATTCATTACAATGCATGTTAATTAATTAAAAATTTCAGTTCATCGTTAACTATGGACGTTGATAATGATCCATTAATAAAAAATAAATATACGAATTATTAGTAATTATCATTACTATTGTCTTCTTTATTATTTTTGGAAGTTCGATTATTAAAAAACTCAAACTCTTACGAATACCAGGATTTTATACCTTAGAAGGAAGCGATCTGATTTGAAGGGACACAAATATTTTGCCACAAATATTAAGGAAATCCGAAAAAAGTCTTTCGAACACTTCCTGTACCAATTTAGGAACTACAAACCTCGGAGGCCAATTAATAACATTTAGATGGATATGGCCAAGTGCCTTAGAGGGAAGCTTTTACAATTTTTCATTGATTTTTAAAAATGTTTTTACAATTTATTTGGAACATTTGTAGCTCTGTAAAATCGGTTCTAGAATTAATAATTTCGAGATTTTTAGTGAAAATTAAACTTGGAAGCGTTGGCTATTGGACTAATTTAAATTTATTAAATGCAGCCAAGTAGTCCATAATCCTTGTTTACTTTTTTTACATCTGTGCTGGACACCCTGTATATAGGGTATTAAGTTAAGGATTAGTATTTTTAGGATTTTCTTGGCTGACTCCACAATTCCTCACCATATCAGTCGGTCCTCAGCCAACGTCAATTTATTCGAGGCTCTTGTAGAGTTCTTTTTTTAAGAGGGGAGGGCGTTGACCTATCACTCAACACTCTTTCGGAGAGATTTTTACATCATTTCAGGTGAAAACACCTGCAAGTGCCAAACTCTACAAATTCTCATACTTCAGATGTTTCTTCTAACATTTGAAATCTTTCCTTCGTAAAATTGGTGAATTTCAGTAATCAGAACCTCTCGGCCCAAAGCTCAATCTCCGTATGAGAGAAAAACACTTAATACCTTTACTCTCAAGACAGAGATCGAACCAGGAACCTCCCGTTCCAAATGATATCACCTCTACCACTGAGACATTTGGTCGCTAAGGATTAGTATTACGTTAGTCAAAATATATGCAGAACTCAGAATCATAGAGGTACAATGGTTAATTGAAGTAATATGGAGTTGAACAAGTCATCAATGAAATGTCTAAAATAAGGACTCCTAATAATAATAAAAATAATAATAATAATAATAAATATTTTATAATATTAATAAATTTATCTTACCTGAATGAACAGAATTGACAAGCGTATGGTCGTACATCTGTATGCGTTCGTATATGTTTTCGTAACATAGATGGTTTCTTACATCGAATTTCACACTGGGAACAAACATAACGACCCCGTCCTCTTCCCCGAACATATGTATAATCTTCGTTACTTTCATATCCACCAGGAATAGTTGTAAATGAAATAATCTTATTTTTGTCCGACTTCAACATTGACGATGAAGTTCCAGCTGAATAAGTAGTGATTGGAGTTTGTTGTTGATATTGACCATCGTATTTTAAATGATTTTCTTGATATGTTTTGCTATCGCTTGGTGTTATCATAAGTGATTGTGAATGAAGAGTTGTACATAGTGGGGATGTCATTGAAACTGTGTACTTGTTTAAACGTTGTCTTGAATCATACAGAGACATTGCACATTTTGGTGATAGTCCCATTGAATGCGGATTACTTTCGGCACATGTTTGCCAGTTACTATAAATAGATAGTTTATGTTGACTGGTAAAATGAACTGGTTGAGGACGATTAACAGTACAATAAAATGTTTTCGTACTGCACTTCAATCCTAAGTATGTATAGGCATGACCATTTAAATACAGTTGAATGCAATTTTTTGATGGACGTGGGGTTTCTGGTGATATCAGTGGCAATGTATTTGCTGTTGGTGTAATTCCATGATGTCGTTTCGGTGTAAATGTGCCCGGTTTTAATGGAAGACTAGAGGGCCGTAAAAATTTTGTAGGTTTTTCTTTGTCCACAAAGGAGTTTGTTGGATTTTCAGGAGAAACGATAGTTGCCAAACTTGTTGAAAATGCTACATCAACATGTAATGGAGAGGCGATCGCCATCGCCATTGCCACCGTTGTCACCGTCGTTGCACTATTTGTAACAATTTCCTGAGATCGTGAATCCGATTTTATAGGTTCATTATCAAAATTTAAATTAAAAACTTCCGCAAAAGATTTTTGATAGCAATTTGGATGTTGTGCATTATTTAGTCGAGGACTAACAACATTTGGTGTTCTTATAAAATTGAAAAGGCTTTCATCATGTTCCCCTTTTGGATGGTCAGTGTTACAATACACATTATTTGTGTGACATAATTTACTAATGGATTTTACGGGAAATAAAGTGGTTACATTAGACAATGGAAGCGTTGCACTTAAAACTTCGTCGTTTGCTAAGTGCGATGGCGTTAATAGTAAGGGACTTCCTCTAATCGTTTGATTTGAAGATGGAATTTGGAAAGAATTTGGTCCAGGTATTCCTGGTACAAATGGTATAATTTTTCCATTATGCAATATTGTAGTTGTTTGAACAGGATTTTCAATGATTCGTGGTAGTGTCAACGGATTAAATGATGTAATAGAATTAATTGGCGGAAATTGAAAAATACTCTGTCCATCAATAATAGAGTTAGAAATTTTTTTATGATCGTGTGATGTCAGATTAAATTCAAATGGATGTTTGGAACCGATTTTATTCGACGGTACGAAATCCATAAAGTCAACGGCTGATCCACCAGAATTTAACGAAGTTAGCATTCTAATGGAATTCGATTCATGGCAGGGATCCGATGATGGTGAGATTGATATGATTGAGCCACCTGATAAACCAAACCTTGGCGATGATTCTTCTTTTTTTTCAACTATTTTAATTTCACCACCGCACATTTGTAGTTTCGGGTGCATTGCTGAATCGATTGTCGACACAAAGTTAGATGCATTTAATGAATAATTATCCAATGAAGATCGTTGGACGTATCTAACGTCATCATTGAATGTACTATAATTTGAATTATCCTTGCTAATTGATGAGAATTCTGTTAACTCGATACGTTTATCATTGTTGTACGTGTCTACAAGCCTAGTATTTCCCAACAATGGACCAGGAGATGGTAATGGCGTATCAATAACCTTTATGGTATGATTTTGTTCACATAAAATTGTTTGTGGCAATGAAATTTGATATGGTTCTGTGGTTATGACAATATTTTTGGGTTTACAACGATTTGATCTGACTTGCGTTTGTGCCAACGTTGCTAAACTCATTGGAGTATAATGTGGATGCCTTAATGTACTACTTGCAAGTTTGGCTAATGTATTGGGATTGTATTTTTCAGGTAAATTTACATTAAATGAATTGGAACGGGAATATTTATGTGAAGGGGATCCAGCTGGACTTATTGGTGCACTTTGAGGACTATCATTTTGGGTACCTTGGCAATAGCATTTTGTGTGATATTTCAAATTATCAGCACTTCTAAATGTTATTTTACACAATGGACATGTATATATGGCATCATCATAATCGACATCAACTTTACGTGAATTTAATAGTAAATCTTTAATAATTGATCTTTCCGGATTTTGTGGATGCACTTTAAACTCTTGCCCCGCAAATCCTTCGCTAAAACACCGTTTCCGTAAACCTTCATAGTTTTCAGCAGTAATGGTTAAATTCAATGGTTGAACACTTTGAGCTTGTAGAACGTCTTGCGCTTGCTGCTGTAATGTTGGTAACGTTCTTCGTGGACATTGAATGGTATTATTCATGGAAGCATTACCACTACAATTGTTATTATTTCTGTTTATATTGTTAAGTGTTTCATCACGTTGTTTTAATATCGCTATGGCCAATTTCGAGCTTGAATTCTCATTTATAACTAATCCCCGGGATATACCTGTAATTTTATGATATTTTTTTTGTAATGCTGGTTCAACAACTCCCATTATAGCTTCATTTTCAGATATTATTTTAGATATATGCTGTTTCAAGTATTCCACATTTTGAGTTGACTAAAAAATGAAATGCTTTTTAATAAATCTTAAAAATTCAACATTCTATTACCAATGAATACGAAGAATTTGATGGAACGCTAGCGTATCCACTTTGTGTAAGAGAATTGGACTTCGTTTCGTTGTTTGTATAAAATGATGCATTATGAAATTTTGGTTTGTATGGTTTTTCCGGATTTTGTAAAGGTGAAGATATTCGTTCGTCTACTGGAGATGCAGTCTGGCTTACCTAAACAAAATATATGAGGTTACATTGATAGTTGGTTCGACAAACATAGAATGTACCATATCGGAACTTATTCAAAACGCCCTAAATTCCTAATATCGTGTTGGTAGTTGGTACCACGAAACGAATTAATGTTAGATCGAATCAAATATAATATAACTAACTAGATGGTTTATTCTGTACTATATTCTAGGCACGTTTAAACTTCATAAGTGTAATGTAAGAACTTGCACAAGTAATAAATATAAAATCCAGAGCAAATGACAAATAATCTAAACTCATATCTCTCCACACTCAACGAGTGGTTCAAGGAAAGAAAATACAACTTTCCACAGGGAAGTCGTCGGCCACACTTTTTACAACCTGGACAAAGAAAATAAACACTACGTTAAACATAAACATGGATGGCGGCCAGTTTCCTACGATCAAAAATCCTGAAATACTCGGGTGTTGTTTTCTATCCGCTACTCATCAATATGAAAACACGCAACAATGCACTGAAGTCTCTGGCAGACAGCACTTGAAGCAAGGATAACAGACTTATCACAACATACAAAACGATTGGAAGACCGATCGTAAACTATGCCTCCCCAATCTGGTCATCACAGATTGGACAAATCCACTGGAACAGCCTCCAATCGACGCAAAATGTGGCTCTTCGAACAGCTTCAGAGTGCCACCTCATATCAGCCCAAGATCACCTACACGAGGAATGAAAGGTGTTATCCATAAAACAGCACAATGATCTTCTAACAAACCAATAAGCATGTCACAAAGAACACCACCACCCGTGCAATCACATCCTCGCGACCAACACACCGAATAGGAACATACGAAAGACAGCGAAAACATACATAGACAACGTAAGATGGATTTCAACCAGCACAAATATCTCCGACAATACAGGTAGTCCTTGACTTACGACGGCTCGACTTACGACGGTTCGCACTTACGACCTTTTATGTTATTTAATTTTATTTTTTAATAAATCCGAAAAAAGTAATTTTTTGGTTCTTCAATATTTTAGTTGTAAATGGTGCCTATGGAGACCTGAATTTATTTAAATAAATGAAAATTAACTAATAAATATTGATAAATATTCCACTAGACCATTAGTAGTAATTTTTGAAGAAAAGAATGAGAATAAAGTGCTCAAAATGGTCAATTCCATGAAAAGTTAATATTTTTTTGATTGAAAGCTACCATTCGAGGGGGTGTGTTAGAGGTGTGAAGCCCATATGTATAAGTTTAATGCAAGACTTTCTCTAACCTTAAATAATTATTCTAAAAATCCCAAAATGTGATTTTTTCCCATACAATTTACATGGGAAACTTAAAGGCACCATTTATAATCAAAATTTTGAAAAATCGAAAAATAGATTATGTATTGTACCTACGTACTTATTTTTTTTTTGATTTAGAAACTAATATAGGGATCCAGAATCTAGCATGAAAAAAATGTTGCCCTGTATTTTTTGAACCACGTTAATGTACATATTGTACGGGTTTGTATGTGGTTTACACTTCCGATTATACTTAAGTTGGATTTTATTATTTGTTGTTTTTTTAAATGAAACTCGACTTACGACCAATGTCTAGGAACCTATCTCGGTCGTAAGTCGAGGACTACCTGTACTTATAAAACAGGCGTAAAAATGTTACATACCAAAGATAGGAATGCAACCAATCAGACTGAATGGGGAAATAATTGAACACGAGAAAGAGATGCAATATCTAGGAATAATACAAACTCCTCTGGAACAGGCACGCGGAGGAGGTAGGCAAGAAAAACATGGGGGTGTAACCCAGACACCCTGCGATGGATGTACACCATGATGGTGAGACCAATCATCACCTATGGTGCAGTGGCTTGGGGTAGTAGAATGCAGTTAAGCACAGCAAGGAAGTCTTGAAAAAGTGCAAAGATTAGCCTGCGTATGCATGACAGGAGCAATGAGAACCTGTCCTACAGCAGCCATGGAGGTGATCCTGGGGCTTACGCCACTGCAATTGGTAATAGAAAGAACGGCAAATGAAACATTGGCACGTATCAGTAGAGGAGGAGCGGAGAGAGGTAATAATCTGAGTCAAGCGGACCGAAACACTCTCTTCAAAAGCCACCCCATACTCGAAGCACCAAGAGACGAAATGGTGAAAGAATATAACTTTGAGAAAAGGTTTATCTCAAAGACAAGTATTAAGAAGGAGTGGAGCAATGAATTCACAACATACCAAATAGAACGGCAGGCCATAAAATGGTATACCGATGGATCTAAGACATCTGAAGGAACGGGAGCGGGAGTATACGGGCCAAGAACCACATACTACGAACCCATGGGAATATACCCAAGTATATTTCAGGCAGAAATGCATGCAATTCAAAGGTGCGCTCAACTCAACCTCGATAGGAACTATCAGAGGTATAGCATTGCAATTCTGTCAGATACCCAGGCTGCCATCAAGGGGCTGAGCTCATTCACCATCAGCTCCAGGATTGTCCAGAAATGCCTAAACAAACTCAACGAACTAGGCAGAACCAATAAAGCCACTCTTTACTGGGTGCCTGGGCACGTAGGCATAGAAGGTAATGAGAGGGCGGACGAGCTGGGAAGAAAAAGAGCATCCACCCGTTTCATTGGACCAGAGCCCTTCTGTGGAATCGGAACTAATACAATCCGAGGAGAAATGAAAAAAGAGGAAGAAGAGAGTAGAGCCAAGCACTGGAGCGAACTTCCTAAGCTAAGACAATCCAAAATACTTTTGGGGAACTATAACCGAAAGAGGTATGAAGTTAGTATAAGAATTAGCAAAAAAAGACTTAGGATGCTAACGAGACTCCTGACAGGCCATTGCAAGCTGAAGGGGCACCTAAGGAAACTGAGTCTAGAAGAAAGCGACACGTGCAGATCCTGTGAAGAAACAAAAGGAACACCAATACACCTCCTTACAGAATGCGGAGTACTCATCCACAAAAGGAGAGATTATCTGGAGAACTACTGCCTGACCGAGGATTTTCCGTCCCTTAACCCACTCAAAATCCTAAAATTTCTGAAGGAAACAGGACTTGAGGAGGTACTCTAAATAGTGGAGAGGCTCCATGAAAATAGAAGTAAGAAAGGGGGGCACAATAGATCTAAATAAAGGTCGAGGTGCATCAATCACCCCTAATAAAATCTACAATCTACAAATGTTACATACCAAAGCGGTTCAAGATGCAAAAAATAGCTACAACCCTAATAAAATCCTGTGTGGTAGACTCCCGCAGATAGCAGACGACGAGGAGCAGCTACCAAGAACAACGAGATTCACCTTAGCAGATGGCCACGCTCCATAAATAACCACCTCAACAGGATTAACCCCGAAATAGAAGACAAGTGTCGAACCTGCAATTAATCACCTCACGACGTTCATCACCTGTTTAGCTGCCTTCAGAACACAACGGACCTGACAACTAGGGATCTCTGGCTCAACCCAATCAAGGTTCAAGATCGAATACCAGAACAAATGCAACTAAAAACATGATTGTGTTATGCAAAAATATTTGAAATTTAAATAAATGACAATACTTTTTAGTTAGACCACACTACAAATTATGTTATTAGATTATTTGAAACAAAACATTTCTTGAGACAATTTGTTCTGAACTCGAATAGGGACACAAATGAGATTTAATCTTCATACTATTTATCTTTTATGTACTTACTGGTTCTGAACTACTGCCACTACTTATTTCATGATCAATATCCTGATCGAAACAGGCTGCGGCAACTTCATCTACTTGGGATTCACCTTGTAATCTTAAACTATGCGCCCTAGATCTGAAATAATTTTTTTCAAATACAATAACAATAACAACAATATTATCCAATATATTTACCTGCAGTGTTTATAGAGATTACTTTTTGTTTTGAATGCGAAACCGCAAGGCACACAAGGATATGGTCTTTCATTTGTATGAGCACGGATATGTTTTTGTAGAACCGATGGTTTTGTACAATTTAATTGACAAAATGGACAAACATATCGTCCCAACGAATTTGTTTCTGATTGTTGTCCGATTGAAATTGCATTCTTAATTTTTATTGGATGAACTCCCTCCAACGACGAAGATATAACCGTTTTTGTAGAATTCTTTTTTACATTTTCATTTTCAGTTGGTGATTTGACAATATCTCGAAAATTAATTTTTATCATTGGATCGGTTTCGATCGTTTGTAGTTCTGTTTCCGATATTCCTACCTTTGTTGTTGTTGATATCATTACTGGACATGCTTTTGTTAATAATGGTTGAGCTGTTGTTAGAAATTTAAATGAAGATTTGTTCATTTTTGAATCATTTCCAACATCTAATATGTGTTGCTGATCATTTGGACCCTGTATTTTTTGTGTTTGTGATATGCTATACGAAAAATCGTCGCAAGATTTTATGAAAGAACTAAAAATTTCATTTTGTTGTTGATTGGCACATACAATTTGATCTGTTAGATTTTCTTTGGTTTGTATATTTTTATTAGATGTTACTAATTTGTCACCATACAATTTAGACTGTGAATCATAATTTGGAAATGTGGATGGTGAAGTAGTAACAATTGGAAGTACATCTTTAACACTAAGGGCTTTGTTTTCATTATAAATTTTTGAAGAAGAATTTTCGTCAAATGAATTTGGCGTTCTACCATAGGATGTACTCACTGTTGTCGTGCTTGATAATTCAGTGGTATCTATTATGCTTTTTAAATAATCGCCAGTATCAATGGTCGTACTAGCGACACGCTTAAACTTTTTATGCAGGTACTTCAAATCCATATAATTTGTATTGCTATTTAATACCGTCGTATTTTTATGTTGATGTATGTTCATTTGATTAATCGCTTCATTTTGTTGTAGTTCGTCTGCATTTATTTGAGGCACTAATGCTTCAACAGACAAAGAAGTTTTACTTCCTTGATCTAAAAATAAAATTAATCAAGTTAATGTAGTATTTCATTTAAAAGCTAGGCCTAATGCATAGTTTTTGTTTGTACATATGTACATATCAATAAAATTGCTTAAAGAACATTTTCTATTTAAATGAGGAGTTCTAAATTTATCTGTAGAGTGTACCCTCTAGAAAGCTTATTCTTTATAAAATAAATTAGAATTAGAAATTGTAGTGTTCCTTCTTCCTTTCCCTTAATCCATAAATTTCGATTTTGCTCTCACCTAAAAAATTTTATCAACAATTTAAAGTCCAGAATTTTTTTATGTATGTATGCTGATCTTATCATATCATATCCTGGCTGATCTGTAATAAGAAAAATTGTCGAATTGGATGAGATATGAGAATGAATTGAAGTTAATGGTTGTCGTGTTAAATTATGTTTTTTTTAGTAGGAGGAGAAGATATATTATTTAAAGGAGTTCGTAATTTTTTGTTGTCAAATAAATAATTATTATACCATAACGATTTATGACATGTTGCATTATATCTTCGACTTAGATAACTTTTCAATTCCCCTAAATATAGCATATTTAACAGACCTTTTGATTGAAATAAAAGATAAAATAATATAAACATTTTTAGTCGATAAAATTAACGAAAACTGTCCAAATTCCAAAAAAATTGTATGAAAATCTTACTTGTTTTCGACATTCCTTTCCTCTTGGCCATGACGTCATACAAACAAAATTATCTTCCTTATTACTTTACATACGATGATTTATCATATATTTCTTATTCACCAAAACATAACATTATACGACGTAATTTCATTAGATACTAATTTGTTTCACTAAAATCACTTTGAAACTTGTTGATAAAAAATATTTTCGAATAACCAAATCATTGTTACTTCGTGAAATTTTTACATGTTTAGAAAACGAAGTTCCCATATATTAATCAAAGTAAATTGAACATTTCACCCATAATGGTGATCATTGCACAAATGAAATAAAATCAATTAATCATATTATACAATAAAAACAAAACTAAAGCAACTAAGAAATTAAAACGAGAATTTAAAGCAAATTTTTTCTTCTTTTTAAGATAATTTTTGATCACAAAAATTCCTAAAAATGGAGTTCGACGGCGCTGAATAACGCTGAATTGGAAAACGCTGAATATTTTACACCATTTAACTACGTTCGTTATACCTTTGAATAAGACTATGGAAATGGTATTACTCTATTCGTACACGAAATTGATGTGAAGTATTTTTTCGATTATAACTATCTCTTTCTAAAACTTAAAAGAGTGAAAAGGGCAACTAGTCATTTAACATCGATTTGACGGAAGGGTACTCGGCTTTGTTGTATTTATATTTAAATTTCGAATCGCATATTAATATATTTTTATTAAAACACATTTCACATTAAAATTAGTGTGTTGCTTTATTTGTGTTTACCATCAACAACAAAATATAAAGTGTGAAAACAATTTAAAAAAATCTGGTCAGAACATATCCTATCATAGGTAATATACATGTTTAAATGAATAAATCCACTCTTGAATGCACACAAATATTTATTAATAATAAATCAAAGAACCAACAAAAACTTTTCTTTTATTATTGTTGCATTTATTATATATTTAATTATTTCTAAAACAGTAAAAATAGCAAATTTATAAATTATAAAAACAGGATATCTTTTTGTCAAATATATATTCCGCTCAGAATAATACATAGGCTTGCATACGAAAATTTAGTATTTTTAAATAAATATTTGAATTAATGAATAAATCTGAGTGTTGAGTTCTGTATAGTTAATATAAATATTTTTGAATAAAAAATACAAAAATTTATTGTTTTACAATACGAAGAAATATCTAAAGTCGGTTTTATGACTTTGTAGGTTTCCAAATAATGTTTAAGAAAAAAAAATTGTGATTGGCTATTTCTCAAAAAGATTGAATACCTTCAAGTAGAAGTGTTGTGTCGTGTTGTATGTTTTGATGAAACTTGTTTTGAAGAAGGAATAAGAAAGAGAATAAAACGTAATGCTTTCCTTACAATTTTTGATGAAATTTTGCTACTCGCAAATACCCGTAAAAAATATTTGTTTAAAGAGAATTTTATTACACGATGCGTTTCTAGGATATTAATCTTCATTTCATAATTTTATATGCGTATACAAAGTCGTTTCGATCTTCAAAAGTTATGATCGTTTTCCCCTTACTTTTCATACGTTTCTTTTATAAAACCAGTTTAACCCTTATGTGTGTGACAAAAAAAAACCTTCATCGGTTAAAGGCGTTAAAGGCACCCGGGTACCTTGTCACTCACATAAGGGTTAATAACACTGAACGAGTATGGTGTGTAATATAGGTCTTAAACATTTGTTGAACCTGCGAGTAACTACTTCCTATTTTTCGACGATTACCCTTTTCATAGTCATATTCAAAAGTATATACTCAAATATGACATAACAATAACAACAAAAAATATCTTTACAACGTTGGTGTGAAATCAACTAACTCTACGTTTAGTATGATTTGATGGTCGGTCGCTATTACAAAATTACAGTGAGTATATAACATAGATCTAATTAGCGGCCACTCTATAAAATCTACTATAGTGGTGCGACAACCTGATTGTTGAAGAGTTATTATTCGTTTTAAACG